>PVJC01007058.1:0-52821 GCA_004026665.1 Murina feae
TATAATGGTTATTATTATCCATAGATGAGTGAGGACATGTGGTATTTTTCTTTCATTGACTGGCTTATTTCACTTAGGATTATGTTCTCCAGCTCCATCCATACTCCTGCAAATGCTAAGAACTCCTTCCTTTTTACAGCAGCATAGTATTCCATTGTGTAGATGTACCACAGTTTTCTAATCCATTCATCTGCTGATGTGCACTTAGGCTGTTTCGAAATTTTTGCTATGGTAAATTGTGCTGCTATGAACATAGGGATGCATATGTCCTTTCTAACTGGTGTTTCTGGTTTCTTAGGATATATTCCCAGAAGTGGGATCACAGGGTCAAAAGGGAGATCCATGTTTAATTTTTTGAGGAAAGTAACTTTTTAGTGGAATCTTATATAGAATCATCTCATCTGCAAATAATGGCAGTTTTAGTTTTTCCTTTCCAACTTGAATGCCTTTTATTTCTTCTTGCCCGATTGCTGTGGCTAGGACTTCTGGTACGGTGTTAAATAAGAGTAGTGAAAGCAGGCACCCCTGTCTTGAGCCTGATGTTAAGGGAAATGCTTTAATTTTTCCTCAGTGAATATGATATTAATTATAGGTTAGTCATTTATGACCTTTATTATATTGAGGTATGTTCTCTCTATTTTCACTTTGCTGAGTTTCTTATCATAAATGGATGCTGAATTTTGTCAAATGCTTTTCCATCATCTATTGAGATCATCATGTGATTATTTTGTTTATATGGTATATCATGTTAATTGTGGATATTGTACCAACCTTGCATCACAGGAATAAATCACACTTGATCATAGTGTATGATAACTATAATGTGTTACTGGATCTGGTTTGCTCATATTTGGTTGAGAATTTTTGAATCTATGTTCATTATGGATGTTGGTGTCTAATTTTCTTTCTTTTTAGTGTCCTTATCTGGCTTTGGAATTAGGATAATGGTAGCCTCATAAAATGAGCTTGGGAATCTTCCTTCCTCTTGCCTTTTTATTGTTAATCCTCACCAGAGGATATTTCTCCATTGCTTTTCAGAGAGTGGAAAGGTGGAGTAAGGGGGTAGGAGGAGAGAGAGAGAGAGAGAGAGAGAGAGAGAGAGAGAGAGAGAGAGAGACATCGACTGGTTGCCTTCCATATGCACCCGACTAGGGACGAGAGTGAATCCACAACCCTTCAGTGTGGGGGCCAACGTTCCAGCCAGGACCCTCCTCTTATATTTTTTGGAATAGTTTGAGGATAGGTGTTAGTTCTTCTCGGATTGTTTGGTAAAATTCATGTGTGAACCCATCTGATCCAGGGCTTTTATTTTATTAACTAGGGGCCCGGTGCACAAAAATTTGTGCACTCGGGAGTGTCCCTCAGCCCGGCCTGTGCCCTCTTGCAGTCTGGGACCCCTTGGGGATGTCCACATGCTGGCATGCCTGGCCAGCCTGGATGAGGGGCTGATGGCTATTTGCAGGCTGCCCAAGCCCCCCAGTGGGGACCCTCACCCCATTGGGGTGTGGCCAACCTGGGTGAGGGGCTGAGGGCTGTTTTCAGGCTTCCCACAATCCCTTCAGGGTTCAAGTCCCTACTGGGGTGCCTGGGCAGCCTGGGTGCGGGGTTGAGGGCTGTTTTCAGGCTTTCAGGCTGCCCACAGCTCCCATTGACCCATCGTCCCAGCAAGGCTGGCTGGAAGCAGGTTTCTGGGGTTTATTTATCTTCTATAATTGATACTCTGTTGCTTTAAGCCAAGGCCTAAGCAGGTAACGAAGCCTCCTGTTTGCTTCAGCTCCATGGCTTCTATAATTGAAAGAATGTTGCCTTAGTAGAGGCCCAGCCGGCCTAGGCAGACAGTTTCCTCCATCGCTGGTGCAATGGAAGCCTCCTGTTTGGTTCAGCTCCGTGGCTTCTATAATTGCGACTATGTTGCGTGAGCAGAGAGAGGCCCAGCCGTCCTAGGCAGACAGTTTACTCCTAGTGCAATAGAAGCCTGCTGTTTACTCTAGCTCCATGACTGCGGCCTCCATCTTGGTTGGGTTAATTTGCATACAACCGCTCTGATTGGCTGGTGGGCGTGGCTTAAGCATCCTGGAGAAATGGTCAATTTCATTATTACTCTTTTATTAGATTAGATGCTTCCATTTCATTAGTTGTAATCAGTCTGTTCAGATTTTGTGTTTCTCCTTGATTCATTGTTGACAGATTGTATCTTTCTAGGAATTAGTCCATTTCTTCCAGATTGCCCCATTTTTTGGCATGCATTTATTTGTAATATCTTTTTATAATCATTTGTATTTCTTGGGTGTCATTTGTTCTCTTTCATTTCTGATTTTATTTGGGTCATCTCTTTTTTCATGATGAATCTGGCTAAAAGTTTATCAGTTCATAGAACCAGCTCTTGGTTTCATTTATTCTTTTTTTTATTATTATTGAATGTATTGGAATAACATCCTATATAATAAAACCCTAATATGCAAAGTGACCAAACAGCAGAATAACTGGTGGAACAACCAGTCACTTTGACATGCACTGACCACAAGGGAGAAGACACTCAATGCACCAGTTTCCCCCCTGGTGGTCAGTGCACTCCCATAGGGGGAGTGCCACTCAATCAGAAGCTAGGCTCACGGCTGGTGAGCGCAATGGCAGCTCTGCTGCAGGCGAGTAGTATGGAGCAAGGGGTCCCAGACTGTGAGAACCCTAGACTGCGAGAGGGATGTCTGACTGCCAGCTTAGACCTGATTCCCCTGGGAACATCCCCCAAGGGGTTCCGGACTGTGAGAGGGCGCAAGCTGGGCAGAGGGGACCCCTCCCCCATTGTACGAATTTCATGCACTGGGCCTCTCGTTGGTTAATAAAATTATACAGCCTGACCAATGTTGCTCAGTGTGGAGCATAAGCCAGTGAACCAGGAGGACAGGGTTTGATTCCCAATCAGAGGACATAACCAGGTTGCAGCCTCGATCCCCAGGGAATGTCCCCCAGGGGACGTTCATGAGGCAGCCAGTCAATGATTCTGTCTCATCATTGATGTTTCTATCTCTCTCTCACTCTCCCTTCTCTAAAATCAATAAAAATATTTTTTTCTTTAATATATTTTATTGATTTTTTGCAGAGAGGAAGGGAGAGGGATAGAGAGTCAGAAACATTGATGAGAGACATCAATCAGCTTCCTCCCGCACACATCCTACTAGGGATGTGCCCGCAACCAAGGTACATGCCCTTGACTGGAATCGAACCTGGGACCGTTCAGTCCTCAGGCCGACGCTCTATCCACTAAGCCAAACTGGTCAGGGCAAAAATATATTTTTTTAAAAGAGAAAAATAGTTATACAGGTTTTAAGTATACACTTCTATAATATGTCATCTATAGTTATCGATCTCTTGCATTGTTTTGCTTGGTGTTTTGTTTTTAGGCTGTAAATTTACCTGTTATAACTGGATTCACTGTGCACCATAGCTTTGGGGTTGTTGTTTTCATTCTCATTTATCTCAGAGTATTTTTTTATTTCCTTCTTGATCTTATTGTTAACCTGTTTATTGTTTATTAGCCAACTAGGGGCCCGGTGCACATAAATTTGTGCACTCAGGGGGTGGGGGTCCCTCAGCCCGGCCTGTGCCCTCTTGCAATCTGGGACACCTTGGGGGAGATGTCCACCTGCTGGCATGCCTGGCCAACCTGGGTGAGGGGCTGAGAGCCATTTTCAGGCTGCCCACAGCCCCTTCAGGGTTCGTGCACTGGGGGGTGGGAAGGCTGGTGAGTGCAGGCCTGGACGTTTCCCACCGGAGGGCCCACGATCGCACACACCTGGTGGGCTCACACCGCTGAGGGGACACACCTGGCGCAGAGTTGGGTGGCAAGCCAGGGGCGGATGCTGGTGCAGAATCCCTCGGTGGGGCCCTGCTGCTGAGCAAACACACCCAGGGTGGAGCTGGGCAGTGAACTGGCTTCAGATTCTCCGCACTGTGCAGCAGACGCTCCTGCATGCCCTGTGGAGGCCCCTGGGGGGTGGATGCAGGTAGCGGACCCTGGACGTGTGTTCCTGGACACCCTGCAGAGGCCCCCAGGGCAGAGCCAGGCAGTGGACCCAGGACAGGTGTTCCTGGATGTCCCGCAGAGGCCCCCGGGGGGCAAAGCCAGGCAGCAGACCCAGGACGGCTGCTCCTGCACACCCTGCAGAGGCCCCGTGCTCCTGCATGCCCTGGGGAGGCCCCCAGGGGGTGGAGCCAGGCAGTGGACCCGGGACAGGTGCTCCTGGATACTCCTCGGAGGCTCCCAGGGGCGGAGCTAGGCAGCAGACCCAGGACAGCTGCTCCTGGATGCCCGAGGAGGCCCCAGGCCAGACCCCCCCTCCCACTGAGCTGACATACCTGGCACAGGTATGCCGGTCGGCCGTGGAGGCTCCCAGTGCAGAGCCACCCTGCCAGCCTCCATCTTGGCTGGGTTAATTTGCATACAGCCGCTCTGATTGGCTGGTGGGCGTGGCCATGAGCTGAGGCTCAGCCAGCCTAGGCTGGCAGTTGCAACAGAAGCCTTCGGTTTGCTCTAGCTCCATGGCTGTTGGCCGGGTTAATTTGCATACAGCCGCTCTGATTGGCTGGTGGTAACGGTCAATTTGCATGTTTCTCTTTTATTATATTAGATTATTTAACCTCCAAATGTTTATGGATGTTTTTGAGGGTGTTTGGGTTTTTTGTGTTTTTTGTTTTTGTTTTTAGTTTGGGTGTGTGTGTGTGTGTGTGTGTGTTTCAGTTTTTTTTCTTGTAATTGATTTTTAGGTTCATATCATTGTGATTGGAAGATATGCTTAATATTATTTCAATCTTAAATTTATTGACACTTAATTTGAGTCCTTACATCCTAGAGAATGTTCCATATGCACTTGATAGAATGTATGTTCTGCTGCTTTGGAATGAAATGCTCTGAAGTTATCAATTAAATTCATTTCATCTAGTGTATCATTTGTAGTTTCTGTTTCCTTGTTGATTTTCTGTGGGGAAGATCTATCCATTGATGTCAGTGGAGTGTTAAACTCCCTTGCTCTGACCATATTACTGTCAATCTCTCCTTTTATGTCTATCAAGATTTGCTTTATGTATTTAGGTGTTCCTATGTTGGGTGCATAAATGTTTACAAGAGTTATTATCCTCTGGTTGGGTTGCTCCCTTTATCATTATGTAATGTCCTTTGTCTCTTATTTCAGCCTTTGTTTTAAAGTCTATTTTGTCTTTCATAAGTCCTGTTATCCCAGCTTTTCATTTGTATGAAATACCTTTTTTCATCTTTTTACTTTGTTTCTATGTATCTTTCATTCTGAGGTGAGTCTCTTGTAGGCAGCATATATATGGGTCTTGTTTTCTTATCCATTTAGCTATCCTATGTCTTTTGATTGGAGCATTTAATATAATTTAATGTGATGATTGATAGGTACATATTCATTTCAATTTTATTCTGTATAACTATGTTCCTTTATTTCTTCTTCTTAAAGAAGACCCTTTGACATTTCTTATGGTTTAATGAACTCCTTTAGCTTGTTCTCATGTAGGAAGCTCTTTTTTATTTACATATATATATATTGAGTAGCCAGATTCTTATGACCACCTGATGTTTGTAGGCAAATGAGCTATAATTTCACACTGAAGTTGCTAGAGGGCCAAACCATTATAAATAGGGAAGCAGGTTGTTTACCACAACAGTAGAAGCGATTTTTTTCTGAAGATATGGGTAAACAACGTGATTTAACAGCCTTTGAACGTGGGATATATTTGAACATGAGTGGCCAGATTATTACGACCACCTGACGTTTATAGGCAAATTAGCTGTACACTGTATCATATGGGATACAGAAGCTGAAGACCTGTTCGTTCAAACACCTTTGCTGCCTGCAGTTACCAAGATAAATCGTCTGCAATTCGCACAGGAACACAAGGATTGGACAGTTGAGTGTTGGAAAAAAGATCAGGTGGTCTGATGAATCACATTTCCAGTTGTATCATGCAGATGGCAGAATAAGAATTGGGCGGAAACAGCATGAAAGCATGCACCCCACGTGCATGAGTACAAACCTTCAAGCTGGTGGGAGCAGTGTTATGGTTTGGGGCATGTTTTCCTTGGCAAATCTTGGGCCCTTTAATTCGTGTGGAACAATGTATGAATAGCACAACATATCTAAGTATCATTGCTGGTCAAGTTCATCCTATCATGTTGATGGCGTATCCCAATGGAGATGGCTTCTTCCAACAAGACAATGCGCCATGCCACAGTGCTTGTATTGTGCAGGAGTTGTTTCAAGAACATGAGGGAGACTTTACTTTGCTTAGGTGGCCCCCACAATCACCAGATCTCAATCCAATTGAGCATTTGTGGGACAAAGTAAAAAGAGCCACCAGACAGCTGGTTCCACAATCATTAAATCTCAGAGAACTGGACAGTGCTATTCATCAGGCATGGTGTCAGATTCCTCACATCACCTTTCAACATCTCATGGAGTCAGTGCCAAGAAGAATCACCACAGTATTGAAGGCAAAAGGAGGCCCAACGAAGTACTGATGGGGTGGTCATAATAATCGGGCCACTCGTGTTCAAATAATATCCCACGTTCAAAGGCTGTTAAATCACGTTGTTTACCCATATCTTCAGAAAAAAATCGCTTCTACTGTTGTGGTAAACAACCTGCTTCCCTGTTTATAATGGTTTGGCCCTCTAGCAACTTCAGTGTGAAGTTATAGCTCGTTTGCCTACAAACGTCAGATGGTCATAATAATCTGGCCACTCAGTGTATATATGCCTAAGTGACCATCACAACCAAACGGATGACCAAACAGGCTGCATGGGGCGACCAGGCTGGCAAGGGAGTTAGTGGGGGACAACCAAACGACCAAGCAGCAGGCTGCATGGGGCGACCAGGCCACCAGGGGGGTTAGTGAGGGGAGACCAAATGACCAAACAGCAGGCTGTGTGGGGCGACCAGGCCACCAGGGGGGTTAGTGAGGGGAGACCAAATGACCAAACAGCAGGCTGCATGAGGCGACCAGGCCCACAGGAGAGGGCATTTGGGGGCGACCAGGCCGGCGGTGGGGGCAGTGAGGGGTGACCAGGCCAGCAGATTGGGGCAGTGAGGGATGACCAGGCTGGTGGGGGAGGGGACCCAGTTGAGGGTGACCAGGCCGGGAGGGGGGAAGTTGAGGGCTACTTGGCAGAGGGGGGGCAGTTGGGGGTGACCAGCCCAGCACGGGGGGGAGGGGGGCAGTTAGGGGCAATCAGGCAGGCAGGCAGGCAGGTGAGCAGTTAGGAGCCAGTGGTTCCGGATTGTAAGAGGGATGTCATCCCCCGAGAGGTCCTAGATTGGAGAGGGTGCAGGCTAGGCTGAGGGGCCCCCTATCTACCCTCCCACACCCTGTGCATGAATTTCATGCACTGGGCCTCTAGTGTGTGTGTGTGTGTGTGTGTGTGTGTGTGTGTGTGTGTGTGTGTACGACCGAGCAGCAGTCTGTGTGGAACAACCAGGCCAGCAGGGGACTTAGTGAGGGACGACCAAATGACTGAGTAGTAGACTGCATGGGGCAACCAGGCTGCCAGGGATGTTAGTGCAGGGAGACCAAAATGACCGAACAGCAGGCTGCATGGGGCACAGAGAGGAAGGAAGAGGGAGAGAAAGGTAGAAACATCAATGATGAAAGAGAATCATTGATTGGCTGCCTCCTGCACACCCCCCACTGGGGATTGAGCCCACAACCCTGACATGTGCCCTTGACCAGACTCAAACCTGGGACCCTTCAATCTGTAGGCCGACATTCTCCCTCCAGCCAAATCAGCTAGGGCCAGGAAGCTGTTTATCTTGCTTCAATCTTAAATGTTAGCTTTGCTGGGTAGAGTAGCCTTGGTTGTAAGTCCTTTCTTTTCATCACTTTGAATATTTCTTGCTAATCCCTTCTGGTCTGAAATGTTTCTGTTGAGAAATCCATGATAGTGTTATGGAAACTCCCTTGTAGGTAACTAACTGTCTTTCTCTTGCTGCTTTTAGGTCTCTAATTTTGTCTTAACCTTTTCCATTTTAATTATGATATGTCTTGGTGTGGGCCTCTGTGGTTTCATCTTGGTTGGGACTCTCTGTCCTTCCTGAACTTGCGTGACATTTTCTTTCACCAGGTTAGGGAAGTTTTCAATCTTTATTTCTTCAAATAGATTCTCAATGCCTTGCTCTCTCCCTTGTCGTTCTGGTACCCTCATGATACAAATGTTATTATGCTTGTTGTTGTCTCAGGTTCCTTAAACTATCCTCATTTTTTGTTGTTGCTTTGTTTGAATGTTTTCTGCTACCTTGTCTTCCAAATCGCTGATTTGGTCCTCTGCTTCATCTAACCTGCCATTGATTCCTTCTAGTATATTATTCATTTTAGATGTTATATTCTTCATTCTGCCTGCTTCAATTTTGTGATTTCTACATCCTTTTTTTATGTTTGCTATCCCTTTAAGTTCTCACTGAGTTCATCCATTCTTCCCCTAGGTTCTTTGAGCATCTTTATAACCATTGTTTTGAGCTCTTTATCTGGTAGATTGCTTATCTCCATTTCTTTATAGTTTGCTTTTGTTTTGTTTTGTTTTTCCTGGAGATTTCTCCTGTTATTTTATTGGGCCATGTTTCTTTGTCTCCCCTTTGGCTGGTTTTCTATATCAGCAGTTGCCAACCAGTGGTCCACATACCACTGGTGGTCCATGAGATCCGAAAGGTTGGCGAC
This sequence comes from Murina feae, assembly GCA_004026665.1. Lineage (NCBI taxonomy): Eukaryota > Metazoa > Chordata > Mammalia > Chiroptera > Vespertilionidae > Murina > Murina feae. Next base: position 8,725 of record PVJC01007058.1, read on the forward strand.
CACTGTTCTATATTTTATGTTGTTTGTGTGTGTTGGGTAAATCTGCTAGGCCTTGTGGTTAGTATGGTGATCTTACATAGCAGGGGCTCAGTGGTATTGTCTCCCTGGTTACCTGATCTAGGTGCTCCAGAAATGTGCCTTTTATGGGATGTGTGGGCCTTCCTGTTGCAGTTGAGTCTTGGATTATTGTTGGCCCATCCATGGGTAGGGTTGACCTTTGGGCTGGCTATGAGGATCAACCCCAACCACAGTGTACAAGCTATTGTGTGGGCTGGCCCCACAAAGCACTATTTGCCCCAGCAACATTTTTTGTTTGCCACGATCTCCCTCTGCGTGGTCCAGTGTGTTTGTTCTGGGGCCTTTGGGAGGGCGGTCAATGTCAAGGCAGACTGGCCACCAGGAGAGTCTGCACCGAGGCCAGGCGGGCCACAACTAGCTAACCTTCTGCGGGCATGAGCTCTGCAGTACAGGGAGTCCAGGGAGTGGGTTTGTGCATTCCCACAGGCTTTTTGGAGGGGTGTGTCCACCCAGGAAAGATGGTGTCTATAAGCTGTGTGTACTGGCCCTTGGAGAGGATGCCTGGGTTTTTAATGGGCTCTTTTCTCTCCCTGACAGACAGAGTCCCAACTGATTTTCATAGCCAGGTTTTATGTGGGCCCCTCTTCCTGGCTTGGGTGCTCTGTACAGGGGAGCCTGGCATGGGGTTGCTGACCCTCCCTGGCATTCAGCGTCTTTTGGGAAAAGGCTCTGAGCTGCCTTCAGTGCCCATGAGGACTCCTCAGAGGGACCTCTGCAGCTGAGATAGCCCTTCCATTCTCAGTGGCAACACATGCGAGCGGGACCACCCTTTTTGCATTTCTGCCCTTCCTGCGAGCTTGATGTGGTCTCTCGTGTAAATCCTTGGTTATGAGACTTCTGTTCAGCTAGTCTTCAGTTGGTTATTCAGGTTTATTGTTCTGTAATTTAATTATAATCCAGTTTGGACCAGGGAGGTTGTGAAGTAGCTTACATCTACTCTGTCACTATCTTGGATCCCCCAAGAAAATAATTCTTTGACAATTCTCTCTGCATAAAAGGCTGGTATAAGGAGCTCTTTCAAATCTTGCAAGCCTAGAGCCAGCCCTCCAGCTCTCTGTGATCACCAATACGCCCAGTTGCATGTGAGCAGCTATCCCAGCTTCATCAGTCCCATTAGGGGCTTTTGACCTCTGCCCAGAGTTGCCTGTAACATCAGAGTACAAAGATTTTATAGCTTCTACCTGGCAAAAGAGCTTTGTCACAGAGCCAGTGTGCTCTTTCTGAGAAATCACAGTGCCCATGGTTTCAAGTTGCCCTCTCTTTATGTAATTGTACTTTACGGTGGTCTATTATTCTAGTACCCAGGAAGAAATACACTAACCTGGAAGCTTGCTTGGTTGTAAACTATGCTTGAATTAACATTTATTTAATTTGGTGTTCATTTAACATCAAAAGAACAAATAAACCTGCATCCACCCTAAGAATGGGTTTTGGGAGAGGCCAGCCTGACTGCCAATGGGTAAAGTATTAGCTGTGGGGAACTGTCATGTCTGTCTGGCCACCCAGCCTTAGTGCCGATGCCTGTGTCCTTGCCTGCAGCTATCGAAGCCATGAAGAACGCCCACCGGGAGGAGATGGAGCGTGAGTTGGAGAAGAGCCAGCGGTCCCAGATCAGCAGCATCAACTCGGACATCGAGGCCCTGCGGCGGCAGTATCTGTAAGTCAGCTTCCCACCCTCAGGAGGGTGGGGATAGCCCTTCAGGTGGGAATTGGTGCCTTTCCTGTGTGTTTGTGGGAGCCACACAGACACGGAGCCTGAGGTGGCATTGGTGGAGGCCCTGGCACTGAGGGCAGCTCAGAGCTTATTCTCCAGAGGGGCTGGGCTAAGTGCCAGTGAGGGTCCCAGTGGGTGTCCTGTCCTAAAAAACAAACACACAGAAACTAATTTCTAAAATCTAAAGAATAAGATGTAGCCAAAGAGATTTTATAATTACTAGCCACTTTTCCAGACTGATCGCAGACTGCCCGGAATGTATTCTCTCCATCGGCTGCTGCTGCCTGAGCAGCGAGTAGGGAGGAATCTGGCCTAGAGCCTGTCCTGTTGCTCCGTGCTGTGCATGGCGGAGGTGGCCATCCTCCTGCGTTTCAGAGAGGCCTGTGGGCCGGTTCCCTTTGCCTATGCAAGAGACTGGGGAGCCTGCAGCAGCATAGCTGCTCTGATTTTTCCCCTTGTAGAGCTCACGCCACTTGGAGCCTTGAATTGGTTGCTTCGAGAGCCCTGCAGAGCTAGCCTTTGCAAGGATCTTTGTGATGTAAAAGAATCAGGGTCCCTTGCCTCTTCCAGGCTCCCACTCAGGGCAGTCAGGGCCCAGGGCAGTCAGGCCGGGCTGAGGGGTGGCACCCAGTGGACTGTGGGCTAGAAAAGTGACAGGTCCACAGGGCTTGGCGGCTTGCCCTGAGGCCCCTCCTTGTGCCACCAGTGGGAGATAGAGCCCTTCCCGAGGAGTAGGACATGAGTAAATGAGCTTTCTCCTGCCTTCACAAGAGAAGTGTTGTCTGTGGGCTATTGAGTTATTTGAAGGAAGACCAGAAAAGGACACAGAATAGATTTCTATGAACCTGAAATACTTTTTAAGTTTTCTCTTACTTAGCTGGGTACAGACTTTTTGGACAACAAAAATGCGCAGGGCCGTTCTCTATTGCTCAGCCGTTGTTCTGTTGTCTCGTCGTCCCTCAAGCTTCACAGTGGGGACCCGGACTCTTGTGGAGCCTGGGCTTGGGGGAGGGCAGAGGAGTGAGGGTGCCTCTCCACAGGGAGGAGCTGCAGTCAGTGCAGCGGGAGCTGGAGGTGCTCTCGGAGCAGTACTCGCAGAAGTGCCTGGAGAATGCCCACCTGGCCCAGGCGCTGGAGGCCGAGCGGCAGGCCCTGCGGCAATGCCAGCGCGAGAACCAGGAGCTCAATGCCCATAATCAGGTGAGCCCACAGCCAAGGGAGCCCAGGTTCCAGCTGGGGGCCCGGCCTCTCCAGCATGTGAGGGGACGCTCACTGCAGGAGGGAATGTGCCATCCCGCTGCAGGAACTGCTGCTTACATTTGAACTCTGCTCACAGGATGCTGGTGGGGGGGCTGCTGGCTCGCCTCTCATTGGCTCAGATTCTCCTCCTGAGCATCTCTGAATTTCTGCTTTGTTGTCACTGGGCAGGACCTGGCAGGGTTATTGCACCGTCTGGGTCTCCCATCCCCAAGGCTCAGACATGTTTAAATGTCTCCCAGTCAAGACCATACATTGCTCACATTTATTTTTGTCAGAGTATTCTCAAAATTTGCCTGCTTCTCAGAAAATTGGGGTGCATTTAAAATCCTGGCTAATGGATAGGCTTGAAGTGGGTTAAGTGTGACAAAAGCTCTGTGAGTACCAAATTGGGGCTCTGTCCTCCTGACTCACCACTCCTCTCCCCAGGCACTGAGCAGCCATGTGTTGTCCTGGTTCAGGCTCAAGGCCTCCGCAGGCCCATGGCAACCCGTATGAGGGTACTCCGACGGGGTTGGTTCCGCTTAGTCGCTGCAGTGTCCTAAGATTGAAAGAAGGTACAGAAAATGAGCAGGAGGACCTAATCTTGTAGAAACTCGAATGGGACAAGTCTTGAAACAGATGAGCACTCCTTACAGTGATAAAAAGTATCCAGGATAATGAAATCCTGCCTGCACAGCTCTGTAAAACACTACCGAGCCCACACAGCTTTTACAGGGATGGAAACTGCAGGCTGTTACTCTGCACATATTAACTCTAACATGAAGTCGTATGCACAAGCACTGCTCATGCTGCCTTGTGCTGTGAGAAAAGAACCTCTCTTGGTTGTGTTGTGTGATTGCAGCCCCCAAGAATCTCTGCTGAGCGTCCCTGTTTTGTTGTTGCTGTCCCCCAGGAGCTGAACAACCGCCTGGCTGCGGAGATCGCCCGATTACGGACACTGCTGACAGGGGATGCTGGTGGGGAGGCTGCTGGCTTACCTCTCACGCAGGGCAAGGATGCCTATGAGTTAGAGGTACTGCTCAGAGACAGGGCCCCTCTTTGCCCAGCTCTGTGCTTCAGAAGCCCCAAGAGGGGACCAAGGAGTGGCCCATAGCTTACAGAATCATTACAGGCTGAGTCCTGGAGGCAGCAAGAGAGACAGAACATGGGAAGATCCAAATCACCCAAGTCAGCAGAGAAAACAGTTAGCTTCCAAGCAGCATGGTATCCAGGGAAGAGGAGGAGACTCCTGGAGAGACCAGGGGCCCTTTACCCCCATCCTCACTCAACTACGCTCCTCCTCCTGTTTCTGCCACACCTCAGACAGTGACCACCTGAAATGAAATATTTAATAACTATGTGGACACTGTAGCTGCTTGAGACTCTGTAAAACTCTATTCAGGATCAGGAAGGTTCATCTTAAGCTAGAATGATTGATTTTTATGTATAAGACATCCTTTTATGAAAGCACTTAGATTTCTTCCTATTCAATTAAGAGTCATCATGAAAATATCTCCCACTAAACGATGTGGAAGAGGCAGAGTACATTCAACAAGGTGCCAGCAGGTCCCCTCATGGACCCCTCCCAGGCTCAATCAATCCCAGGAACCGGAGTGGCCTCCGGGCTGAGGAGGGAGCACAGGTCCAGGAGTTGCAGCAGTTCTTTCCTTATCATTTCTGTCTGTGACCAGTGTTTACACTCTATTTGCTGGCATTTTCAATTGCAAATTGGTGAGAATGAGAAAAACATTGTCTACTTCTCAATGTGTGGAGGGGAGTTCTCTGCTCAACTTTCAGTCTTTGCTTTTAAGAGTATGGAAGTCCTCTTGCTCCTGAATGTAGCCCCTAATTGCCCTCTCGTTCTAGGTCTTACTGCGAGTCAAGGAATCAGAAATACAGTACCTAAAACAGGAGATCAGCTCTCTCAAGGATGAGCTACAGACAGCATTGCGGGTATGGCACACCGCCACAGGTTGGATCTGCAGAATGGGCTGGTGGTGGGGGTTGGGCAAGGTGTAGGGACACGTGTAGTGTCTCACAGAGGTCCCTATGCTCAGCAAGTATTTTAGGCTCTTCTAGAGTAGATTTTATTTTCATGAGGAATGTGGTTTGATACTCAAGTTCTCTTAAAAACCAGCCTTCATGCAGACATCATAAAAATGAGACGCCCCAGCCCCACCCCCGGTCTTGCTGGGTCCTTGTTCTCCCTGCTTTCCGTGCTTTGTGGGACGGGGAGACCCAGGAGAGAGGTCATCCTGGGAAGTGAGAGTGCGGCCAGCAGTCAGTCCCCTCCAGGGCATTCTCGGAATCAGAAGAGATGCCAGGATCCTTGAGGAATCTAAGACAGAGGGGCTTCCAGGCTGACAGCATAGGGTGGTCCTTGGGGGTTAGGTTGTAGCCTGCACCGACAGCATCCCCGGCAGTCCTGTACTGTTTTCAGAGTGAGTCTCAGCTCTGCCTATTTTAGTTTGTGTCTAGTTTCTGCCTTTGGAAGACTAGGCAGGGTCTACCTGCCAACCTGCCTCCTCCTCTGCCAACGACATTCCTCAGTCAGTCCCTAGAAGTGTTCCAGCCCCAGCGAGACAGGCCACCTGGCCTGGTTGTCAGCACCATTTGCTCTGTCCTTTCCTTTTCAAGGACAAGAAGTATGCCAGTGACAAATACAAGGACATCTACACGGAGCTCAGCATCGTGCGGGCAAAGGCCGACTGCGACATCAGCCGTTTGAAAGAGCAGCTGAAAGCAGCCACGGAAGCCCTAGGGGACAAGTCCCCCGAGAGCACCCCTGTGGCAGGATATGGTGAGCTCTTCCTGCTCTAGGCTGTGACGCGGTCACTTGGGGGCTTTGTTCATAGAGTTACTGGGACTTAAGTCAAAGCAGAGAATTGGTTTTCATTTTTCTCATTTTAGACTTATATTTCCTTGCAAAGGGCTGCAGCCAGGAGGGTGCTGGTACATGGGTATGGCCGGTGCCTGGGGTGGAAACTTCCTGTAGATGCATTGGTGGCAGGAATTGTGCTGACTGCTTCGAGGGTCAGCCACACGGCATTTATTTTTATTGCAATGACATGGTGTGTTTTCCATTTTCCTAACGAACTCAACAGTTTGGTGGAAGAGGCTCCCCCTAGCTCCTTGATCCTGGAGTTTTACCATAAAATCTGCACAAGGACATGGGAGGAGGAGCCAGGGAGGGTGCTTCTTACTGAAAAGATATCCTAGCTCACTAATATCCAATAAATTTTTTTCCTCTCGTCTACCAGGCATTCATGATAGCGACAGTATTGATGGATGGGTGGAGATAAGTCGCTTGCATTGCTGCTGGGAGGATAAGGTAGCACTTTCTGGAAGGCAGTGAAGCAATATGTAGCAAAATTTAAAATCAAACTATAGGCTGACTCTGGGTAGGTGAAGAAATGTTATCAGTGGTTGCTGCTCAGGGAAGCCTCAGATAACCAGGAGACAGAGAAGAGGACTTAGAATTAGGGGAGAATATGTGCCTTCGGTGACCTACCAATTTAACTTCTGGAAAAAGCAAGTGCATGGCATGTGCCAGCAAGGATGTCTAGCACTGTGTACAGGAGCACACCCTGACTCCACCGCACAGTCCTCTCGTCCTCAAACAGGGTTCTTTCTGCCGTGATGTCACAACACAGTGGAATGCAGTGCATTCTTAAAGGAGCCTCTGGTGAGGATGGTGGTGTAGGCAACTGCGGACCCCCTCCCACAACCATATCAAACCACAGTTAAACTACAGAACAGCCATTATTCAGAACCGCCTGCAATCTAACTGAACAGAAGCCCTGTACATAAAGTTAAATGGACGCCACATTGGGACTAGTAGGAGGGGCAGAGATGCGGAAGGGGCAGGACCCACACCCACTTGTAGCAGTTCAGGATCAGGAGGGATATCTGTTCACTCACTCTGAACTCCATTGCTGGGGCGGCAGCTCGAATGGTGCCAGGACATATGGGAGGAACTGAATTGTTTGCTTTGGGGCTAGAGTTGGAGGGACAGCTTTGTTCCACACAGAACTGCTGGCTGAGGCCATTGTTCCTTAGCTCAGGCCTCCCTCCACAGAGCCAGCAGGCTTACACCATATCTGAGTTTCCTCAATCTGGCAGTTCCCCTCCCCCGGTGATTCCCTACCCCAAACTGTCTGCAAGTCCACCCTACTGTTTCCAGTGGCTTTTCCATAGAAACGGCCTGTTTTGGCTCATGACACAGACTTTACTAAAGAGTCTCAAAAGTTCACCAACACCAGCATGTCCCATACCTCTTGCTAAGTGGCCCCATGCATGGTACTAGCGACAGCTGGCCTGGCTGTGCAGCATGGTCTCTCCAGGCACCTCCAGGCCCAGCACAAGCAGTAGCTCTCTGCACATCACTCTACAGCTCGTGCTTAGTGGCCCCGGCAGGGTACAGGTGACAGCTGATCTCGACCTGCATGTCCCAGGAGGCCCCAGAGCCAGTGCAGCTGTTGGTCCTCTTAAGACCACACTGGAGCAATACCCTACCATCTCCACAGGCAACACACTCAGGAGGAGGACCCATTAGGCACCAGAACCCTGCTGCAGCCAGTCTCGCTCTGTGGGGTCAGCCCCTGCACAGCAATTCCTCTGCTGTAGTCCCAGCCGGTCCTTGCAGCCCATCAGGTTGGGGGTAAATCCCTCCCACTGATGGGTCAACATTAATCGAGGATCAGCTACAACGGTAATGTGCACACAGCCCACATGGAGCACAGGCGACTGGGAAAACTGTGCCACTGGGCCCTACAGGACACCTACTACACAAGGCTACTCTACCAAGACTGGGAGATATAGCAGCTCTACCCAATACATAGAAACAAACTCAGGGAGGCAGCCAAAATGAGGACACAAAGAAAAACATGTCCCAAGTGAGAGAACAAGGCAAAACTCCAGAAAAGGAACTAAATAAATGGAGACAAGCAATCTCCCAGAGTTCAAAACACTGGTAATAAGGATGCTCAATGACTTTAGAAGAGGAGTAGATGAACTTAATGAGAACGTCAACAAAGACATAGGAAACATAAAAAGGAAAATAGAAAACATAAAAAAGAACCAGTCAGAAAGGAAGAATACATTAACTGAAATGAATACATTATAGAGAATCAACAGTAGATTAGATGAAGCTGAGAATCAAGTCAGCAATTTTGAAGATTAAGAAGCAAAAGACACCCAATCAGAACAGCAAAAAGAAAAAGGAATCCAAAAAAATGAGGATAGTATAAGCAGCCTCTGTGGCAACGTCAAGCATACATCACATCGCGGACGCCAGAGAGGGAGCGAGAGCACACAGAATGGAAAACCCATTTGAAAAAAGGACAGAAAACTTACCCTACCTGGTGAAGGAAACAAACATACAAGTCCAGGAGGCACAGAGAGTCCCCCAACAAGATGACTCCAAAGAGGCCTACACCAAGACACATCCATAATGAAAATGCCAGTTGTTAGAAGGAATCCGAAAACCAGCAAGAGAATCAGTTACTTTCAAGGGAGCTCCCATACAACTGTCAGCTGATTTCACAACAGAAACTTTCCAGGCCAGAAGGGAGAGGCAAGAAATATTTAAAGTGATGAAAATTAAGGACCTACAACCAAGATTTCTCTACCCAGCAAAGCTATCATTTCATTTGGAATTGAGGGTCAGATAAAGAACTTCCTAGGCAAGAAAAAACTAAAGGAGTTTATCACCACCAAACCAGTATTACAACAAATGTTAAAGAGTCTTCTTTAAGAAGAAGAAAAAAGCATTAAAATGTTAGTAATAAAATGGCAGTAAATACATACCTATCAATAATTGAAGTACAAATTGATTAAATCAAAAGACATACAGTGACTGAATGAATAACAAAACAAGACCCATACATATTCTGTCTACCAGAAACTTACTTCAGATTGAATGACACACATACAAACTGAAAATAAAGGTATAGAAAAGGTATTTCATGAAAATGAAAATGGAAACAAAAAAGATAAAAGCTGTGGTAGCAATACTTATACCAGAACATAATAGACTTTAAAACAAAGGCTGTAACAAGAGACAAAGAAGGACTCAGCAAGTCCACTTCTGGGTATTTATCTGAAAAAAATACAAAACACTAACTCGAAAAGACGTGCATGCACATGTCTATTGCAGCATTATTTACAGTAGCCAAACCATGGAAGCAACCTCAGAGTCCATTAGTGGATGAGCAGATTAAGAGGTAATGCCAACATACAGTGTAATGTGACTCAGCCATGAAAAAGAATGGAATCTTATCATCTGCATCAACATAGATGGGCCTAGAGGGTATTACGCTGAATAAAATAAGTCAGAGAAAGACAAATTCCATATGATTTCACTTATAGATGGAATTTAAAAAGTAAATGAATGAATAAACTTTAAAAAAACAGACTCATAGATACAGAGACCATTTTGATGGTTGCCAGTTGGGAGAGGGGGTTGAGGGTGGGTAAAAAGGGACAGGATTAAGAAGTACAAATTGGTAGTTACAGGATAATCACGGGGATGTAATGTATAGTATAGAGTCAATATTGTCATAACTGCGTGGTGACAGATGGGTACTAGATTTATTGAGCTGATCACGTCATAAATTACGTAATGTCTGTTGGGTTGAACACCTGAAACATACAATAATGTACTTCAACCAAAGTTAAAAGATAAAAAGATCTTTTGTTTTGACATGGACAGAGATTGGTAAATATATTTTTAAGAAAATTACAAACACACAAGACATATGGTATGACCCAATGTATATCTGTTTTTTGAGTAGTCATTTTATTTATTTTTTGTTGTTAATCTTCACCCGAGGATATCTTTTCCTTTTTTTTTTTTTTTTTTGAAAGAGAGAGAGAGAGAGGAAGGATGGGAGGGAAAGAGAGAGAAACATCGATGTCAGACATCAACTGGTTGCCTCCTGCACGGGCCTGGGGCCAGGGCCAGGGAGGAGCCTGCAACCGAGGTACATGCCCTTGACCGAAATCAAACCCAGGACCCTTCAGTTCGCAGGCCGACACTCTATCCACTGAGCTAGGACTCAGTCTGGGAAATTTTTAAAGCTCTAGCCTCGTTCCAGAAGGCTCTAGAAAACAAAGTAATGGGTCTACTTGTTCCTTCAGATATAATGAAATCTAAAAGCAACCCTGACTTCTTGAAAAAGGACAGATCCTCTGTCAGTCGGCAACTCAGAAACATCAGGTCCAAGGTGAGTCTGGGACCCAGCCAGGGTGTGTGGGGCTCAAAATGCTGGGAAGAGGAGCAGGAGTCTGAGCCCACAACAGGCAGCAGCAGGGGGTTCCCCGGTCCCAGAATGTGCCTAGCCCTCATGATGGCCCTTGTTGGGCCAGTTATGGTGGCTTTGGGCTTCAGGGATCTTTTGTGCAGCAGCGGAACCAACTCCTACAGTGACCACCTGGGCTGGGAGTAAATCCCACTTTGGACCTCCAGGGCCAGATTTCGCCTGTCCCCTCTTGGCGCGGCCCCCTCCTGTCTGCAGTTGGTTGCACACCCTGGTTTAGTGCTGGCACTGCCTGCCTTTGAAAAAGGAAGCCACCTGCAGCCTGCACCCTCCCCTCAGCCTCATAGTGCAAATCCCCAGCATCCATTCCCTGCCCCATGCGCCTCTCCAGGGCAGGGCGGGCAGGGGTGGGGAGTGGAGCATGTTGCATTCGGGAGTTATTGAGTGTGTCTTACTGTTTGCTCTTTCCTCTGACAGTCCGTAATTGAGCAGGTCTCATGGGATAACTGAAACGAGCCCGCTTCCAGGTCCCTTGTCATGTAGGTAAACCACCTCTCAGCATCCACCCATCCGCTGCCCTGCCGAGGGCGCTGCCTGCATGCACGGCTCACACCTCCAAAGCAAGCTCCTTGTTCCCTGTGCCTTATTACTCGCACTGCCCCAGTGAGCGCACAGACCCAGGGGCGTGTCTGACCTGTTCTGGGAGTTCACTGGCACTATAACCTCCTAAGAGAGTTGACCCGGCACTGGGAAGCTCCCTTTTCAGCGTGGCCAGTGGCCCACAGAGCCAACATCGGACTTGCGCCCGGTCAGCATGCATGTCAGATGCTCTGCACTCCACACTCTCTGGAAAGCCTTCTTGCCCAGAAGGCATTGCCACACAGTCTCCCAGCGCTGCAGAGCCCTCTCGGGCATATGGCCAGGCCGAGATGGGTCCAGTGGGGTGTGTGGGGGAAGCTGATCTCCGGTGGAGCAGGGGCCCAGCTCAGTAGAGCAGGAGGACCACGTGTTCCTGGGGTGCTCTACCAGCACACTTTCTAGCAAAGCAAAAGCTTTTCCCTGGGTTTTCTGGTAAAGACAGTGCCATATGGAGAGGAGATGGGAGGCAGGAGACATAGCAGTCTGCTTAGCAATGACCAGGACAGGGACCCAGCCTAGGCACCCCGGTCTTCACAGGAGGGCACGTCCCTCGCTCTAGTCTAGAGTGCTCAGCGGCTTGGCTGGTGTGACCTCTTACTCCCTGGTGAGGAGGGCCCGGGCAGCAGGAAGATCTGGTATGGGACTGGGCTCACAGGGACACTGGTATGGTCTCAGGCCTCCACCTGGGCTGGGGAAAGAGCTTTGGAAAACCCATGTATGTAAGACTCAGTTTGCTTTTGTTTATTCTTCTACAGTCATGAGCCACTTGGGACCAAATGCAGTTGAGGCTTAACTTAGTTTGGGCTTTTTTATTTAAACATGAAAAATCTTTTTTAGCAAAAGGAAAACTTGTTCTTTGGTATATGGTTTTCTCACTGAAGATTCTACTCATTTGAGGCTTAACTGCAGCTGCTAAGTTCCCCACGCCTGTCAATAATGGGCGTCAAGAAGCTTCTGCCAGGCCCTTCTGGGGGAGCGTGCTGCATGTGCCCCCCTGGCAGGGTGGGTGGGGTGGGGGGAACCCCTGGGCTCTGGACTGAAGGTCAGAAAATCACTGACAAGGCCCTTGTCCACGAGGCTCTGCAGCAGGCACACTAGGAACCTGTCAGGCTCCCAGAGCCCATCTGAGTCCACAGGGGGCTCGGCTGTGTTTTCGGAATAGGAAGCAGGCCCTTGAGTGAAGGCAGTGCTGCTGCCCAAGAGGAAGGAGGGGCGGTGGGGTGCCCTGGAGGGACTCACTCCTGTGGTCCCAGGCATGAGGGTGTGCTGCCCCCTCCATGGTTCCCGCTGATGCATCGGCAGACCCCTTACCTCCACGGGCATGACGTTGTCTAGAAACTGCATCTGTTACTCGTGCTTCTGATACGGGATCTGACATGTGTGGCTTGTTATCTTTCATTCATGCTGTTTCTGCATCATCCCTCACACAGAAGTGTGCCAGTCTCAGCACCTGAAGTCAAAGCAAGCTTGTTGCTTAAGTAAGGTGACCAGACGTCCCGCTTTCGGCGGGATAGTCCCGATTTTTAACAATTTGTCCCGCATCCCGCAGTGTTTTAAAAACACTTAAAAAAGGCCCAATTACTCTTTGTAATATTTTAAGTAATAATTTTAAAAAACAAAAGAAAGAACCCGCCCCCTGGTCAGTGGTGTACCGCTTTAAATCTGGTCACCTTATAAGAGCAGCCAGCTTTTCTGGGATTGCAGCTAGAAAGCGCCTTCCCCAGGGGGCCTCATGGAGACCATCTGGTGGTGTCAGTGTGTGGCCATGGAAGTATCCCAGGAAGGATTGGCCCTGTGGGAGGAGTGAGCCCCAAGGGAGCCAGTTGCACCCCAAGGGCCTTCCTCTGGGGTTGTGGATTTACCTTTAACAGCTGGAGTGTGCAGGTGCGTGGCCTTGGGCCTGCTGTAGCCTCAGGCTGCCCATCATGCCACTGCTCCCTGCCTTCCTGTCCCTAGCACAGCAGGGGCTGTCCCTGGGGTCTGAGGTGTGGCAGTGCACTGCTGCCTCATGGGAAAGACCCAGCTGGGGCGGAGCTGAGTGGCTGGCACAGCACCGCCCTGAGACCGGCTCTGCGCACAGTGGCTCCTGATTTGGGAGAAGAGTCTCTTGAGCGGGAGAAGCCCGGGTGGTGTGGGATGTGGGTCGGTCCTCACCCTCTGCCCTGCTCAGGGGCCACTTCAGGACCCTCGCCACTGCTTACGCAGAAGCCCATCTGGACAGTGGGTTTCAGAAGGGTCAGCAGCAGAACCCTTAACTTAAAACCACTCATTTACACACACACAGCTCCACAGGGCAGCAGCACGCAGAGCTGTTCTGGGTGAAACTGAGGGGACAGCAGGGCCCACCCACTCCCCGGAACTCTGGAGGAAGCTGGGTCTCCAGATTTTCACCACATCTGCTCTGAAGCCTCAGGCTGGACTCTTCAGGCCCCAGGACCCACCCCAGTTCTGGCTGATGCTGGTGCGCTCCCCTGCACCTGCGCTGGGCCACCTGGGCTCCTGTCTTGTGAGGCCTGGGCTTTTGTCACCTGCAGCAGGGAGCTGGGAAATGGGCTGATAAGGTTTGCATCAAGATCAGAGGGCAGCTAAGGAGCCCAGCCCATCCTCGTCAGGGCTGGAATCTCATCCCTTTCCTCATCTAGTGTCATGTTTTAAAGTCACCTTTTTTTAAAGTTCCCTAAATCTTTGGGGAAAGCCTCCAGGAGTAGGTAGTGTCACTCACATCAGGCCCCACAAGAAGAGTATTGGGTTCACATTTGAGAATCTTAGTAGCCATGTTGACATGCTCCCACATCCCCCGATAGTAATGCAGCAGGGCTCGCATGGGGAGGGGTGGGGCGAGGAGCTGCGCTCTGCCGTGGTGCTCCAGGGGCTCTGTGGTCCCGCACAAGGCCTGGTGGGCTGCAGGTTCACGGTCGGGAGAAGGATGTAGACAGGTAGTTTGCTAGTTCTTGGCACAATCTTTTCCTGGCTGAATCAGTCTGATCGCTGCTTCTCTAAAGAGCTCTCAGCTCAGAATCATCTTCTATGCTCATGGACTTGTTTTTCTGATTTTTTTCCTTTCTCATCCAGATAACACATCTCCCAGGAGACGGGCTCTCCTTAGCATGCCCCACTAATCTCTGAGGCCTCCCCACCCTGCCCCTGCCTGTGCTGCGGCTGCACCCGCACAGGGTCTGAGTGTAACTTTTCTCCTGCTCTCCACCAGAGTCTGAAGGAAGGCCTGACGGTGCAGGAACGCCTGAAGCTCTTTGAATCCAGGGACTTGAAGAAAGACTGACTGTGTCCCGTTCAGTTTGAACACACACCCTTCCCAGCTTGTGGCTGCACAACCCGAATGCTACTTTCCGTCTATACCTTTACTTTTTATTATTGTTGTTATTGTCATTGTTAACTGTGGGTATGGATGCATGAGAGACAGGTTTATGGGTTGTTCACGCTGTTCCCTGCTGTGCTGATGGAACTTCCTGTTGTCTTTATCCAAGCTTGTTTCCATGGTGATCTACAATAAGCTGAGGGGGTGGAGAGGGCCGTCTGCTTCAGCTGGCGCTGTGGGCTGTGTTGGAAACCCTTCCTACTGTGGCCCGCCTCCCTCCCTCATGTCAGTATTAAGGCCCGGCAGCCGATAGATAAGCTAGTTCTGCCTCATGAGCTGAGCGCACTGCGTGTGGCCCGCTCTGCTGCTCTCTGGTCACTTGGGAGGGAACAGCACTGGGTTGTGGTTTGGCTGGATCGCTGACCTGCAGGAGCTGGGCGTCGGGCGCAGTGTGCGGCCTTGGCTCCCCACCTTTGAGCTCAGGGGAGGTCAGCATTTTGTATCTGTCCCACTGATGCAGCTCAGAACCACACCCCAGGTGTTTGTGGTAAACTTTTCACAACCTTGAGAATGTTGGAACAGCTTTTCCTGGCTTTGTCTGTTTTTTATTAAATCTGGCACAAAACCCCCCCTCTCATTCCTTCCTACGCTCACTCTTTCCTTGGTCGCCAGTCACCCTGTCTTTCCATAACTAGTTGGCTTGTGGACCTGTGGCCTGCGGTTTCAGACTGCAGTTGCAAATAATGGTGAATTCCCTCTGAAAAGAAACCTCAGATGGCTTTGGAAAAGGCTAAGAGAAGCCCCTCTGTTAAGTCGGGAAGGAAGTGCAGAGGATGTCAGAACCAGATGGAAACGGCCCATTTTGTGTTTTTAACTCTAATTTAAATAATCTAAGGTCTGAAAAGTTCCTTTTAGCGTTTAGAGAACCTAAAGTGAACCTGTACTAATAGTTCTGCTTTTTTAACAAGTTGAGTAAGACCCCTTTAACTACCACAAAACTCTCTACATCAGCAGTCGCCAACCTTTCAGACCTCCTGGACCCTCAGTGACCCGCAGACCACTGGTTGGCGCCCGCTGCTGTGCAGCACTTCCTGAAAAGATCGTAAATTGTAGTTTCTGTTATGGACCCATGAAAACCATTAACCCTAAGATGAGGACAGTAAAACCAGGTGGGAACACCGCTGCCTTAGGAGCAAGGTGAGTCGCTGGGGTGGAGCAGGGCGCTGCCTCACGGCCTGGGATTGGATGCCAAGAGCCTGCTTTCACTTTCTGAATGCTCGAGCTGGGCTGATGGTCTCTGGGTGCACAGAGGCTTGGGGGTAAATTGTAGAGATCATCTTGCTCAGTGTCTAGATTAAATGAGTGAACTAGCTCATCTGGGAGAGTCCTGAGGAGGCCCAGGGCAAGAGCCCTTGTGTGCTGGCTTCTCACGGGATAGACTCGGGGCTCTCTGCCGGCATGAGTCTGCCCTGCTCTCCAGTTTTAAGAGTCTTAACCCAAACCCGTCTCTCCCTTGCTACTAGTCCATGTTTTTAAAAGTAAGAGAATGCTAGCTCTGCTTCCTAGTCCTACTTACTGACACCCCTTGGCACGCAGATTCACAGTGTTTTTATAAAGGATTGTGACTTTCTGTGTCACGTGCAGGATTCCTGGAGTGCACAGAACTATGGGGACCCGTTTCTATGCACATCCTCTAGGGCAGAGTGGCGGGCACTCAGCCTGGCTCTGCAGGCCGTCTGGGCACTGTAGCTTCGTGGCCTTCCTTCAGAGAACTCGCGCCTGAGGTTCTGGGCAGGTCACACATGGAGTCCAGCTCCATCTGCCTCCAGACTGTGCTGGGAGGGTCCGAAACCTGTGGTGCTTTTGAATAGGTCCAAAGAGCATTCACTTTACTCATTTGTTATTTTTCTTAAAAAAAATATTTTATTGATTTTTTACAGAGGGGAAGGGAGAGGATAGAGAGCTAGAAACATCGATCAGCCGCCTCCTGCTCACCTCCCACTGGGGATGTGCCCGCAACCAAGGTACATGCCCTTGACCAGAATTGAACCTGGGACCTTCCAGTCCGCAGGCCGATGCTCTATCCACTGAGCCAAAGCGGTCAGGGCCTCATTTGTCCTTTGAGGTTAGGTCTCAGGAATCCTGGGAAGCAAACATGTTGAGTGCAGCATTGGGAGTCAAAGGCAGAGGCCAGGGAAGACCTCTGTAAGGGACCCCCTTGCTCACCCACTTGCTCTCCTGGGCCTGGTTTGAGCTGGGGTTACCAGAAAACAGGCTGGTCCCGCTGTAGCCTCCCACAGAGAGCACGAGCTGCCTTGGCCTCGCTGAGTGTCCATCCATAATGACAATTGTGGTCAGGCTGAGCCAGGTCTGAGCCTCCTGCTGCTCGTTCTGCTCTCCAACTGGAGAGCGCGCAGGGCGGGAGCAAAGCAGCTTCACTCGTGTCCCCAGGCCCTGCTGCCGCTTCGCTGTACAATGCCCTCCATGTGCTCCCTGCAGGCACCAACCCCCAGCAAGAGTTCAGCCCCCTAACCACTGAGGAAAGAGGAGCAGTATGGAGGCAGGCTGCCCACAGGGGTGTGGGAAGGGGCGTGGGGGATTGTGAGCCCGCTGCTCTGGGCTTCTGCTCCCAGCACAAACCAAGCAGTGGGAATGTCCATACTTTCCCAGGAAGGAAAAGGGGAGCATGGGCCAGCTCCTCACGGCTGTAACTATTCTGTGCATGTGCACCCTTACCTGTGACCTGTGAGCACCTTGAACACGCTGTGGCAAGTTCATTCGTGGGAAAACTGTGACTGTGACAGACAGTTGCGTGCACACTCATGTTAACTATAGGAGCACATGTGGTGGGCGGGCCCTTCAGGCCTGGCCTGCCTGATGCTGGGCACCTTGCAGCCTCCTGGCAGCAGTGGGGCTGAGGCGGCAGAGAGCACTCTGCCACTAGAAATTGAGCTTGTGCACCAAGGCGGCAGAAATGAGTTTGAATTTGTGGCAGGAAGTGGTGGTGGCAGCCCTGGAGTGACTGGCGGCAGCCATGGTGGGGACGGGTGGGTCTGTCAAGAGCGAAGATCAGAGGCCCCTCCTTATGAGTCCAGCAAGTGGAAAGGCAAGGAGAACCGGAAAGGGCCCCAGGCTCTGGCTGGTGACGTGGAAGTTGTCACGCCACAGCGTCCAGACCCAGTCACCTCGCTGACCCAACATCTGGACTCTGGGGCCCACACAGGCCACACACAGGAAGAGGGGACTGCAGTTTTTTAAAAACACAGTTGTGACTCTGTGTCTGCCTGAAATTCTGACAAATAGGCCAGGAAACAAAATGGGCCTGAAAAGCACTTCGCCTGGAGATGCATTTCTAATACCATCTCTCACCACAAAGGCAGAGGGAGCCCAAGAGGGAGCTCCATCCCGTCCCTGCTGCCGGGTAGTCCCGTTAGCAAGTCTGTGTTAGATTCATCCTGAGGGTGAGCAGCACAGTGCCAGCCCTACCCTGCAGCACTGGAGGCTGGGCACCACCCGTGGCCTTCTCTCGGCTACACGTGACAAGGTGTGCTGGGTCGCTGCTAGCCCCAGCGAGGAAGGTGCTGCGGGCACCCAGTGTGTCCCAGCAGGAGTGTGCTTCTGAGGAAAGGCTTCTTGTCCCCCTCATTGCTGGTGACAACGGCTCCTCAGCCCAGGTCCTTCCGCCTCGCAGCTTACATAGGGCCTGGGGCCTGATTTCGTGGTGGGGTAGGGGTTGTCTTTTCTGTTCCCTACTCGCTGATGCCTGCATGATGCCTTCATGGCTAACCACATCCTCCGCCACTCTCTCCCCAGTGTGTCTGAGTCTAAGACAGTTCTTCAGGGATTCAAAGCTATTTTCAGTTAGAGTGGAAAGAATGCAACCCATCAACATTTATTTTTCCTGAAAATAAAATTTTCTCATCGTTGTCCTAAGGAGCCTTAGAATTTAGCATTTCCCTGTACAGACACAATTTCAAAAAACAGGGTTCAGTGATACCCCTTTAACACCAAAGGAAGGAGAAGGGAATTTAAGCATTTTCAGAGTTTTACAAAGGAAATGGATGTAGTATTATACATAAAAAGTTTATTTCATAGGAAACTTGACATAAACCCAATATGGAAACTCACACGTCAATTTCAAGTTATGCCTCTGGGGAAGACCCGGCCTCACTCTTTTTCCCTTTGAGAACCTAAGTTTCATGCATTATTGCTTCTCTATAAAGTGCAGAGGCCTACCTTCTCTGAAGTCTTTCAACAGAAAGCAGAATAGCTCGACACAACCACCCCGTGGGGGGCCTATGGAGCCCCCTCTCCTGTAGGTGCTCATACAGGACTGTGTGACGACCTAAGTTCAGTGTGACTCCAGTTTCCTTGTTTTAAAGCAGCTGTCTTTGTCTTCACAATAACCTGTGCATTATTCAGAGCAAGCAGTCAGAAGTTACTATAGGAATTTTGGTGACAAAAAGGGATGTCTGTATATAACTAAGCAACATCACACTTGAAGATGGCGAGAACAGCTTCAGACAGCATTGAACCCCACCTGACATTACGAGGAAATGTTTTTAATGACTTTCTCAAAGCTTTGGTCATTGAACAGGTGGTTTTAAAGGCTGTGTACAGTATCTACAATAATGATAACCCGGCACCCATACATTGTTTTTCATTAAAA
Source organism: Murina feae (assembly GCA_004026665.1). Lineage (NCBI taxonomy): Eukaryota > Metazoa > Chordata > Mammalia > Chiroptera > Vespertilionidae > Murina > Murina feae. The sequence continues at coordinate 27,639 of PVJC01007058.1, forward strand.
ACCTCTGTAATACTTGTTCTTGGTAGAGCTATTTACAATCCTGGGGGGAAATCAAGAGAATAAAGAGCATGGTAGTTGCATCTTGACCAGATGCTTCTATGCAGTAACTGCAGACTTGTAGGGAGGCAGCTGGCCTCGGGCGCTGCTGCGTGCAGGGTCCCGCCAAGTAGGACCCTGGATTTTCCCAGCTCGTGGGCTGCATGAAGGGTGCAAACCCATAACACTGGTATTTTGTAATACATGTCTCTGTCAGATAGGTAAGGGAACAGTTAGTCATAAAACACTTAGGAATTAGATGGTTTGATGCAGGAGAACGTTGAAGTCTCAGGTAAACAACAGCTGGTCTCCAGTTGCAGTCTTGCGGGGGCCCTGCCAGGTGGATGTGAGCGCACAGTGAAGGACCACCAGATACCAGCCCACCTGCTGCTTTCACGGTTCCCACACCCTTTGCTCTTTCCCCCTTTACAACTAGTTATATCACATATTTCAGTTTTATAGAAAGCTAGGAATAGATTATGAACACTAAATTATTCTGTTATGTTTATATCACAAAACTTCAGTTAAAATGGATTTTAGGATTTACCTTTAGTATTTACAACATATCTACTGACTTTTTGTTAGGATTCAAACCAGTTAAGTGATAAGAATTAATTCATATGGTTTTCCTAAGTAATATTTATAAAATGTAAAGTTTCTAAGTGGTTCCTCAACAATTATAATTAGTGATTTTTCTATCAGGGTAAATGTCTCAATTCAGCTACTAAAGACAAAAACATACTATGCTAAACTGCTAGGAGAGCTGATACACGAACAGAGTGAAAACTGTACATAATTTTTCTGCTAAGAGGAGTTTGGAAATAAAACACAGCAGTCACTTCTGTCACTGCTAATTATTTCAACAGTTAGGTGATACATGTTTAAAGAACAAACTTATGTAATTTTAACTGGTGTTTAATTTCTGTACTAATGCTAAATGATAATGTTCACCTGACTAAAAGTCACATAAGGAAGTGGCCCAAGTGACCACACACATCGAGGCTCCATCAGAGACCTGGACGGAGGCAACCCTGGAAGCAGACGCCCTCAGAGTGGGTCATCATCACCTGTCAGTCTGTTGGGTCTGGAAGAGGAGAGCCCGGTCAGTGAGGCTGCTCTGTTTTGACAATTCAAAATTTTATGGTTTAGTTTGAGGCTTTAAGAAAAAAGTTTCTGATCAACTTTCACTACAACTGAAGTATTACTTTGTCAAAATATTTATTCCTTTGTGTGACATGCTAGATTCCTATGGATATAGCTGGTCATTTCTATTTTGTAAATACTACCTAACTTTACATAAACTATATCATAATAAACTATTTTTGCATCACCCTTTGCATGCTGTGAATGAGGTTTTGTTTAATGGAGAGATAGACGCAAGTTAGATTTCATATAAAAATCTAGTTTCGCATGTTCAACAAGTTTTCAGGATATAAGATTCATACACAAAAATTTATTTCTGTACACTAGTAATGATCAATGAAATTAAGAATGCGATTCCATTTGTGATATCAAAAAATATTTTTTTAAAGTAAGACATGGCCCTGACCAATTTGGCTCAGCGGATAGAGCGTCAGCCTGCAGACTCAAGGGTCCCAGGTTCGATTCCAGTCAAGGGCATGTACCTTGGTTGTGGACACAACCCCGGTAGGGAGTGTGCAGGAGGCAGCTGATCGATGTTTCTAACTATCCCTCTCCCTTCCTCTCTGTAAAAAAAAATCAATAAAAATATATTTTTTAAAAAATATGACTTGTACACTGAAAACTACAAATAATTAAAGATTTAAATAAATGGAAAGGCATCCCATATTCATGGATTGGAAGACAAAATTATTGTTAGAATGGCAGTACTCTCTAATTCAATCTACAGGTTCAACAGCTGCTTTTGCAGAAGTTGATCAGCCGATCCTAAGATTCATATGGAAATATAAGAGGATCCAAAAAGCAAAAACAATGGAAAAGAACAAAGAGCTCTCATGCAACTGGGTTTCGAAACTTACAGTTTCAGTAATTGAGACAGTGCATATGGATTGGCAATGGAACAAAATTGAGTATCCAGAAATAAGCCCTTACATTTATGACTAATTGATTTTCAACAAGGTTGCTAAGAACATTCAGTGGAGAAAGAATAGTTTTTTCAACAAACGGTACTGGGACAACTAGCTATCCACATGTGAAAGAATAGAGTTGGACTCCCTAAGTCAGACCATATATAAAAATTAACTCAAAACTGATCTAAATATAAGAGCTCAGCATCTAAGATTCTTAAGTATCAGAAAAAATAAGAGCAAATATTTGTGATTTTGGGGTGGGCAATGGTTTCTTAGATATGGCATCAAAAGTAAAAACATAAATTGAAATATCAAAGTTAATAACATGTTGCAGGGATCACAATACTGGATATCAAGCTATACTACAAAGCCACTGTCATCAAAACAGCCTATTACTGGCACAAGAATGCATACAGATCAATGAACGGAACAGAGAGCCTAGAAATCAACCCATGCTTTTATGGTAAATTAATATGTGACAAAGGAGGCAAGAGCATACAATGAAGCAAAAACAGTCTCTTCAATAAATGGTATTGGGAAAATTGTGCAAGTATGTGTAAAAAATGCAACTAGATCACCAATGTACACCATACACAAGAATAAACTCAAAATGAATAAAAGACAAATGTAAGTCAAAACCATAAAAATCCTAGAAGAAAATATAGGTGGTAAGATCTCAGACGTCTCTCAGAGCAATATGTTTGCCAATATGTCCGAAGGCAAGGGAAATATATTGGGGGGTGGGGGAATGGGACTACATCAAATTAAAAAGCTTCTGCACAGCAAAAGAAACCAACAAAACAAGGGAACCCATGGTATGGAACATATCTGCCACTGACTCATCTGATAAGGACTTAATCTCTAAAATATATAAAGAACTATTGTAAGTCAACACCAGGAAGATAATCCAGTTTTTAAAAATGGGCAGAGGATTTCAACAGACACTTCTCCAAAAAGGACATACAGATGGCCAGTAGACATGAAAAAAAATGCTTAACACGTCACTAATCATTACAGAGATGCAAATTAAAACTACAAAGAGGTATCACCTTACACCTGTCAGAATGTCTACTATCAATAATCAACAAGTGCTGGCAAAGATGTGGAGAAAAGAAGACCCTTGTACATTGCTGGTGGGAATGCAAGCTGGTGCAGCCACTGTGGAAAATACTATGGAGTTTACTCAAAAATTTTAAAATGGAACCACCTTATGACCCAGTGATCCCACATCGGGGAAGATATGCTAAGAATCCCAAAACACCAATCAGAAAGAATGTATGCACCCTTATGTTCATAGCAGTGTTATTTACAATAGCTAAGATCTGGAAACAGCCTAAGTGCCCATTAGCCAATGAGTGGATTAAAAGGCTGTGGTAACATCTACACAATGTAATCCTATGCTGCTATCAAAAAGAAGGATCTCTTATCCTTTGGAACAGCATAAAGGAACCTGGAGAGCATTATGCTAAGCAAAATAAGCCAGTGAAAGGCAAATACCACATGATCTCGTGGAATCTAATGAAAAAAATAAACTGATGAACAAAATAGATCCAGAGGCATTAGACATGGAACAGACTGACAGATGGCCGAGGAAAGGGGCCGGGAGGGACTAAGGAAGGAAAGGAAAGGGATAAGCTAAAGAAAATACGTGCAGAGCACTGGACAATAATATGGTGAGGGCCAAAGTGGGGGGCAAGGCTGGATAGAGGTGGGCGGGGGGGCACAAATTGGGGACATCTAGTAATAGTGTCAATATAAAATTTAAATTAAAAAATTAACATGATACAAACAACAAAAAGTGAGAGGCTATTCAAATAATCAGAAAATATTTACAAATCATTTCCCATAAGGGACTTGTATCCAGAATATACAAAAAACTCGTTAACTCCACAATAAAAAGACAACCCAATGAAAAAATGGGCAGAGAACTCGCACGAATAGACTTTCTCCAAAGACAATGTATAAATGACCAGTAAGTACATGAAAAGATGCTCAGTATCATTAGTCATCAGAAAACTGCAAGTCAGAACCACAATAGACAGCACCTCAGAGGCTGGTGATGATTGAAGTCAGATACCTTTTTGCTGGTGAGGATGTGGAGGAAAACCCTCGCACAGTGCAGGTGGGGAGGCACGGAAAATGATCCGGTTGCTCTGGAAAACAGGCTGGCAATTCCTCAAGGGGTTAAACAGTTATGTGCCCCAACAATTCCACTCAAGAGAAATGAAGATATGTCCCACAAATGTGAATGTTTATGACATTATTATTTGTAATAGCCAAAAGGTGGGAATCCAAATATCCATCAACTGATGAATGGGCAAACAAAATGTACACCCACAGAATTGAGTATTTTTCCGCTATAAAAAGAAGAAGTACTGACACAGGCTACAACATGGTAAGGGAAGGAAGGCATCTACAAAGTGCCACATATTGTTGATTCCGTTTCTATGAAATCTCCAGAGCAGATAAACCCAGAGACAGGAAGCAGACCTGTGGTTGCCAGGGGCTGGGTCGGAGGGAATAAAGACTACTAATGAGGCAGTTTCTGGGTTGATGAAAGTGGTTGCACATCTCTGTTAAATACTAAAAACCATTGAATTGCATGCTTTAAAAGGATGCATTTTGCCCTAGCTGGTTTGGCTCGGTGGATAGAGCGTCGTCTTGCGGACCGAAGGGTTCCGGGTTCGATTCTGGTCAAGGGCATGTACCTTGGTTGCGGGCATATCCCCGGTAGGGGGTGTGCAGGAGGCAGCTGGCCGATGTTTCTCTCTCATCGATGTTTCTAACTCTCTATCTCTCTCCTTTCCTCTCTGTAAATCAATAAAATATATATTTTTTTAAAGGATGCATTTTATGAATCTCAGTGAAGAATATATGAATCTCAATGAAGTGTCATTTTAAAAATAATCAGTTGCTTTAAAAAACAATATAGTGTTTCAAAATACAATGCAGTTGTGTTGGTTCATTCAAACACTCTTGCTTTGATAGCTGTTGGCAGACTCTATGGCCGTATCTACTACCACGACAACTTTTTTTAAATCACAAGGGTTGCAAGAGTTTAAAATAGTTTAAACTTAATTGTGTCGATGTGTGATTCTATTTGCACATCAGATTTGTTGTTAAGCATAGTTTAAATGGCAGCCTTGAACTGAAACATGAGGCTGACTGAGTCTCAGGGGTGAGGGAGGTGTCCTTGACTCCAAGAAGGAACTGCCTAGCCTCCTGAGGAAATTACTACAAGTTTTTCTAGGGATAACCATGACAGGGCCTTGTAGGCACAGAACAGCTTCAGAGCACACAGTACACAAGCCCCTCCCAGCCTTCCATCCACACTCAGCCTGTGCCATTGACAGAGTGCAAACCCACAGTTCTAGGGTCTCTTCAGTGTGACCGCCCATTGCTGGACTAGCCCCCCAATAACTTCTATCAGTACAAAGCCACTTACTTGGCTTGATGTAGCTTCTGAATCAACTAAAGATCAACTACTTGGTAATTTGCTTTCATGGACCCTCATCTGACTGACCAGACATGCCAGTCAGCTCCCATGCCCTGGCCTGGCCTGGTAATTCTGTGCAAAGCAAGCAGCCTCATTTGGAGGTACATTTCAGTGCTATCCTTCCTCAGCCCTGTGCCTTCAGAGGGAGTTTTCTTTCATGGCAAGATCTTTTCAGAAAGGTTAACTGTTACCCAAAATTCTTCCCGCCACTGCAAAGATGACGAAAACAAGATAAGCAACATAAATAGGATAAGACATCAGTCTAATTAGCTTGGCTCAATCCTTTCTGTGCACTTGAGCTGTGCTCCATGTCTGAACCCCAGCATGCTTCCAAGACCAGCCACTAGGGGAGGGCTGCATGGGTGCCCACCATGTTCCAGAAGACCAGAGAAGAACCAAGCAACACTTAGAGGGATGGAGTTACACTTTATTACGCGCGGGCCGAGAGAAAACTGTATTTTAAATTCTGGGCCCCAACATGGAGGACTTTCCCTATTTATATCTTTTTACCTTTTTTGTCTCCCAAATATGGCATTTTTCCAGTCCCCTTTGCAAGTTGTTAAAGAGCCCTATGTGCTGGGGCTTTGAGACCTTGACCAAAAGCTTAGTTTGGCGCCAGCACTGATAACTTCATCTGGAGTAAATTTATGGCCTCTCTGGAATGGGAGCAGTCTTATTTTCCTTATTATTTAACCAAGCAAACATTTACAGAAGCCAAAATAGCAGGGTTGAAATTTCAAAAAGCAGTTTTTATATAAGATGGATGCTTCATTCCCCACTGGTTTTATGTACAAGTCAAATCATTGACTCTTGGGAGTTCACATTGTTAACCTACCCAGCTTTGAGGTTTCTTTTACTAAGTCCTATAAAGAGGATTAATAGGACCTTTCTAGGTAGGAGTCAGTCCTTGGGTGGTAAATTTCTTTACCCAAACAGAGTCACCAGCGTGAAAGGGATGAACCAGAACAGATGGTACAGGCAGAGCATCTTGGATGTGTTTCTGGATTGCTTTCTAGGCAGAATGTAAAGCCTGTAAGTACTTGAGTAAAGACCGATTATGGATTTCAGCTTTTCTAGATTGGGTTTCCGTGTAAGCTGGTGAGGTGAGTAGGTCAGGGTCTGGTTTGAGGGCAGCTTCCTGGGCTGCTTCATCTGCAGCCTAGTTCCCTCATGCTTCTGGGGAGTCCCCTTGTCTTACACACATAAAGGTGGAAAGACTTAGTTACATCTGATAGTGCTAGTTGGCCCATCCTTGCTCTGCTCATGTCTGTCTAACTGCCTACTATGTTACCTTAAGGATCCTGGCTCTGAATTCTTTCAGGGAAAGGAGACGTCTGGTTTCTTCTATAATTACTTCTTGCTGAGGTGGGTCAGAGGTTTCTCTCAGAGCCAAGAGATCCTTGCTTTCTGACAGAGGGACGATGAGGCCTGGGCACAGAAGGAGGTGGGCTTGTGACCTGGCAGAGACAAACTGTAACAAATGGTCTGGTGAAAGGGAAAGAAAACATTTCAGTTTTGATAACCTCTATTGAAATAGAATTTTCTCCTCAAATTACCTCTGTTTATCAAAAGAGCCAAATCAAGACCAATTTATCTATTGTATTTAACACTTTGTAATCAGGCATTTTCCTGCCAAATCGCATCGTAACGCGGGGCTTTTTTGACATTTTTCTCGCCAAAATTAGACTTTCCGTAAAATATTCATATCTTTCGATCTATTTGATATTTTTCTATGAAACTTTCAGTGTTTTAGTTTAAAAATAGGTCTCTATTTACTTTGCAAAATATGTGTTGGCACCCTTGTTTACAAGTTTCCCGCACCCCACCGCTTAGCGGAACAAAATGAGTTAACTCGTCTCCCGCGCTTTGATATAAAAATCGATATGACAAGTTTACTTGTTTCCTGCAAAAAAATGTGTTAATTTGGCCTGATTGTTTGCATAAACACAAGAATGGTAACTGACTACATTTGCCGGAATATCATGATTGAATCTTAGTGTGCCCTTGTAGGACCAGGGAGCCAAACCACCCAGCTGCCATCAGGCCTGCCTGCAGTATCTGCTGAGTTAAGTGAATCCCTCACCTGTAGCAACTCCATCTGAGCCCACACCCTAGGCATTAAGGCCCATCTCAGTAGCCCTCCTACTCGTTGCGGCCCAGAGTGTGTGGGGGTCCCACAGGGACACAGAGGCATCCTTATTGCTCCCCTTCTACTCTGACCAACTGCCAGCGATGGTAGGCTATGGGCCTGATGCTTCAGTGCCAGCTATTTTCAGGGCTCCCAAGCAGGATACCAGGCTTTCTTCATGGCACTCTATTAGCTTCAAGTCTTCAGAGTTCAGACAAGGCTTTTTTAAATGTGACACTCCAGTCAAAGTTTTCAGTCAATAAAACCACTATTGGAAACCGGTCTTAATGAATTTGTCAAAGAAATATATTGCCATGATTTATTAAGCATTGCCAAATCTCAGAAGAATTGTATAAGGAGAAAAATATACTGACCTGTTTTAAGATCTTCTGATTTTCCTTGTCAGTTCTTTTTATAGATTCTTCAGAATAATATTTTTCTAAATGTATTAAAACAAAACAGTAACTGTCTTTAAATGGCAAGAAGAAATTTAAAATGTGTCTACACTTAGTCACAGCTATTCCTGTAGTAGGGTTCCCTCTACTTGACTTGTCTTTAAACTACATATTGTTTCTGGGAGGGGTGACATGCTCTTGACTTAAGGGAGCTTTATTCCTTCACAGGATCTCACATGTCACAGGACCTCACAGGGTGTGTAATTCCTGTAACAGAGGGCTGGTACTCACCACTTCCCTCTGTTCTATAAAGGCCTCTCCCACTTTCCTAAAGTTGAGGTTTGTGCCACGCCTGATGTGGGCATGGTCACACAGGCCTGCAAGGCTGCCAGCTGTGTCTCAATAGAGACCAAAACCTGATGGGTATTTTTCTTTGCCCATTTGGGCACCTGGCCTTTTGGCAACTGCATTCAAATCTGTAAGAGACGTAAAGGTTAATGTAACGTATTAACATAATGAAGTACAATATTGGTACTGTGGCCACTTCAAGCAGCCAAATCTTCTGCTACCAAACATGACACATGGTAAGGCTATACAAACATCTCAGGGAGGTGACTAAAGTCCATTTTTACCTTCCTACACAAAGCAAAATTGTCCTTGTCTCTCTGGAGTTATGTCCATGAAGACACAGGCATCATCCAAGTCCATTATACAGTTTTCTGCAGGCCATTGTCAGGGCTGTGCATGGCAGCCAGTTTTTCTTTTTAGCCACAAACACAGTCAGTCCAATTTTCCTAAAACGTACTCTGGCACGGGAGAAAGTTGTTTTGCTGTACACAAGCATCTTAACCCCTATACAACTGGGCCTGGACCTCTGCCTAGCAAACTTCAGTCTATAAGTTCACTATGCAGCTCCCAGTCCTCCCAACCAAATGGGGTTTCAGCCAGTCCCTGTCAGACTCCTCCTCTCTAGGATCATCTGGAAATCCTGAAGGCTCTCCAGCCCACGAAGAGTGCCTTTCCTTTACCCTCTCCTGTGAACCCTGTTAATCAGTTATAGGGCCTTGCCATCCCTGTCTCTTGTTGCCCTTTTACTTTAAGCTGCTAGTCCAAACCAGCCAGAGTTACAGTTAGAAACAGCTTTGCATATTGCAAACCGCTCCTGTGGCAGTGGCTTGGGTATTAGGTCCTTGCCTTCCCATCCATTCCCTTTGTGGCAGTCTAGCGACCAGGCTTCCCCAAGGGAGTGCACTGGAAGGGTATATCAGCCCCTCCACTCGCAGCAGCAGCAGGTATTGGCAGTTGTTCTTGTAGTTCTGAACCCTTTCAGCACATTTGCAAACAGAGAGCTTTCACTAGTTCTATTCCTGCGGCTGCTGGAAGGCTAGTAGCAGTCACTGGCTTCTGGTTTAACTGCTGTAGCCAGCAAACCAAAGGCCTACATCTTATATTGCTTGTTGTAAAACACACATTACTCACTGGGCAGCAGTGATCAGCTCTAGTGTCAGGTAAATGTCTGCTTTCCCCCACTTGTCACTGTTGCTGTTTGCCTCTGGGTTTCTGACCTTTCCTTCCACTCGCTCTTCTTACCCCTCTTACCTACCCACTCTTACTCTAGGCAAGAGTTTCTGCTGGGGTTGAGGGATCTCTGGATTGCCTGGCTGCAGCTTAGATATTTGGCCCCTCTTATTATATATATAATCTTTAAAAATTTCATACTTTCAATTAGCCTTCAAATTTTTTTCCTGTTCTTCAAAAAAACGTAACTATGCCTTAGACTTTCTATTAAGTATCTTTTTTCTTTTTTTTAATCTTTATTGTTCATATTATTACATTTGTTCCTCCTTTTTTTCCCCCATAGCTTCCCTCCTCCCAGTTCCCACCCCACCCTCTGCCCTTATCCCACCCCCACTGTCCTCATCCATAGGTGTACGATTTTTGTCCAGTCTCTTCCCACACCCCCAACACTCCTTTCCCCCTATGAATTGTCATCCCACTCCCTTTCTATGCCCCTGATTCTATTCTTTTCACCAGTTTATTCTGTTCATCAGCCTTTTTTTATTCACTTGATTTTTAGGTTCACTTGTTGATAGATATGTATTTGTTGTTCATAATTTTTATCTTTACTTTTTCTTCTTCTTCCTCTTCTCAAAGGATACCTTTCAGCATTTCACATAATACTGGTTGGGTGGTGATGAACTCTGTTAGCTTTTTCTTGTCTATGAAGCTCTTTGTCTGACCTTCAATTCTGAATGATAGCTTTGCTGGGTAAAGTAATCTTGGTTGTAGATTCTTGCTATTCATCACTTTGAATGTTTCTTGCCACTCCCTTCTGACCTGCATAGTTTCTGTTGAGAAATCAGCTGACAGTCGTATAGGTGCTCCCTTGTAGGTAACTGATTGCTTTTCTTTTGCAGCTTTTAAGATTCTCTCTTTGTCTTTCACCCTTGGCATTTTATGATGTGTCTTGGTGTGGTCCTCTTTGGATTCCTTTTGTTTGGGGTTCTCTGCACTTCCCGGACTTGCAAGTCCATTTCTTTCACCAGGTAGGGGAAGTTTTCTGTCATTATTTCTTCAAATAGATTTTCAGTATCTTGCTCTCTCTCTTCTTCTGGCACCCCTATAATTCTGATGTTGGTACGCTTGAAGTTGTCCCAGAGGCTCCTTACACTATCTTCATATTTTTTTATTCTTTTTGCTTTTTGCTTTTCCAGCTGAGTGTTTTTTGCTTCTTCATAATTCATATCTTTTACTTGATTCTTGTTAATCCTCTAGTCTGCTGTTGGATCTCTGTATATTATTCTTTATTTCAGTCAGTGTGTGCTTAATTTCTAGCTGGTCCTTTTTCATATCCTCAAGGGTCTCACTAAATTTATCGGCAGTTTCTAGAATATTCTTGAAAAGCCTTATAACCATGGTTTTGAACTCTATATCCAGTTTGCTTTCCTCCATTTCTGTCATTTGTGACCTGTTTCTTTGTCTCTGCATTTTGGCTGCTTCCCTGCATTGACAGAGTGGCTTTCTGTGCTAGGTGTCCTATAGGGCCCAGTGGCTCAGCCTCCTCAATTACCGGAGGAGGATACTCTTGGTGCACTGCTTTGTCGGCTTTGTGCAGTCTTGTTGTAGCTAAGCCTTGATTGTTGTTGGTTTCACTGAGAAGAACTGACCTCCAGGCCACCTGGCTGTGAGAATCAGCTGTGTCTATGGTGGGAGAACTTCTATGCTGGAGACACCCTTATGGGCAAGACTTGTTTCAGTGGGGCTTTGATGCCCACTGAGTCTGACCACTGGGTACACAGTCTCTTGGAACTCTAAGGAGGTCCTATTTTAGCTTCTGCCTGAGGTTTCCCAGCCTTTTATATGCAAAAGCCTCTGCCTGCAGCTTGGGTGGGGCGAGGTCTTGGGAATCTACAGGGCAGAGCAACCAGCTATGGCCACTTCTCAGCCCTACCCTAAGAGGCACCGGGTCTCAAGCCGCTCTGGAGTTCCTCCCAGTGCCGGACGGTGCCAGACAGTCCAGCTCCTCCCCGTATGATTCTGAGTCCCCAGAAACTCGCCTGGAACTGGAGTTCAGAGCCATCAGGAGCTTGTGCCTCCCTCCGCTATGAAATGCTGCCAGCCCTTTCCGCGAGCCCCTTCGCGCACGTCTCTGTACCTCTGCACTTTATTTCTGCACCTCCTCTGAATCTCAGTCTCTTTCTAGTTGTAGAATTTCCACTCAGCCAGCCTTCCTGTGGGTCTGAGTGGTGTCCGTTTTTTTCTTTTCATTGTAGTTTTGAAATGGTTGTGCCCAGCAACAATTCCTGTGTTCACCTATGCCGCCATCTTGGTTTCTCTGCCTTCTCTATTAAGTATCTTTAACATTTTTCCTGTCACACTATCAGCTACTTGTAGATCTTTTATTTTATTCTTTAAATGTTTAGAATTCTTTACTTTTAGCAATAATTATCAAAAAGTAACAGCCAGAATTTCTTAGATTAATACTTGTGAACACACTTTAAATGTACTTTTACTTCCAAGAAAATATACCTAGACCTTCTGTGATAAAACTAAGAGCAGGTAAATTAAAATATGTCTAGTGAAAACTGCTATATTTTTCCTTATGTAATTCCAAGTATATTGTATCCGTCTAATTTAGTATTGGAAGGGTTTAAAGGAATAAAACGGGGCAGAGAAAGATTAATTGTGCTTGCAGAAAACTTGCAACCTTGAGTCTAGTGCAGTTTAGATAAGACACCTGGTAGGCTACGGACCAGACCCCTATGCCAACAGAGCAGTCTGCAGCTGGTAAAAATCAACAAAAACCTATCTCTCCCTGCTTCATAATTAACTGCCGACAACCCCCTCCCTTTCTGTATTAACCATTTCTCTGTCCTGAAACAAAGCAAATGGTCTGAGATCCTATGTATTTAGGCTTTTTACATTTAAGGATATTTTCTTCCTGTAACAGTTGCTTTCCCTCACAAATTTTTCCTCTTTACCCTAAGTTCCTAGTGGATCTTAAATCCTCCTCCTTTACTACTCTTGATCTCTCCAACCAACCGCCGTCCCCCAGCCCAGGGCTCCTCTATCTCAGCAGGCTGAGAGTCTACCACTCTACCCAGAGAACCCCACCACGACCACCCACACACATTCCAGAGCAGTTAGTTATGAAAAGTCTGGCCATGAGAAAATGCACTGATCTTAGCCTAACAGGCCTTGGCAGGGGAGAAAGGGGAGTGGTCTAGTTTTTGTTAACACTTCTCTAAGCTACACCCTTCACAAATTTATATCTTTAAATTAACCCCAGAATTCCCAAAATTTTAACCTAATACAGCAAAATTACAGATCAGAGAGGAAGAGCAAACCAAAGCCCCTGGTACATAAACACAGACAGAAATTTAAGTGAACTGATTCCCTCCTTTATGGAGAGCAAAAGACTCAGAAAAATACATCTCGGCAACTGCTAGAGACTTTTGCAATTCATCACAGCATTCAGCCTTACTATACACAATTAGACTTCCTCCTAAAGTGGCGTTTACCCTATCTTTAAACAAATTAAACAAAAGATACTCTCATGTATACAGCCAGACGGTACAAAATACCTCTCGCTTCACACAGACTCTCACACTTACATTTATACACCAGACAATCTGAGTTTTTTACTTCTACCAGATATGTACTCAGAGTTTAAAAGTCCACCTTATTCCTGATTAATTGCCTGAGGAAGCCATATGACTTCCAGAGAGGTGATCAAGCTCCCCCTTCTACTCACTTGGAGTGGGCCTGACTCGGGCCTCTACCTTACCAATTCTGTCGACAGGTCCAGAAGTGCCCATCCACTTTCTCAAGATGCTGGCCAGTTCCTAGGCTGAAGTCCGACTGTGCCCAGGTTCCCCTGGTTCAATTCTGCTCAATAAGCAGAGTGGCGCTTCCTGGAGGCCTAGCCACTTCCCCAGGGCCCCAAACCCGATCCATTCACCAGAGGCCAAAAAAGTCAAGTGCACTTGATTTCTCAGTCAGGGAACCATTATTGTTATGAAGACTGGAGAAGAACCAAGCAATGCTTAGAGAGATGGAGTTACACTTTATTATTATGTGCGGGCCAAGAGAAATCTGCATTTCAAATTCTGGGCCCCAACATGGAGGAACTTTCCCTATTTATATCTTTTTACCTTCTTTGTCTCCCAAATATGGGGTTTCTCCGGTCCCCTTCCCAAGTTTTTAAAGAGCCCTATGTGCTGGGGCTTTGAGACCTCAACCAACGGTTTGGCTTGGCGCCAGCACAGATAACTTCGTCTGGGGAAGGTTTAATGGCCTCTCTCAAAGGGCAGTAGTCTTATTTTCCTTATTATTTAAGCAAGCAAGCATTTACAGAAGCCAAAATAGCAGAGTTAAAATTTCAAACAGCAGTTTTTATATAAGATGGATGCTTCACCTACACGGCTGGCAGATGAGCTGGAAGTTGGACCGGAAGTGAGGGTGTCTTGAAAACACTTGGGGGCATCCCCAAGGACACCTTCAGATCTTGCTCCCTGCAAGGCAATCATGCTCACTAACAGTTTCTAAAGAGCTGTATGTTGCTTCCTCCCCTCAAGTTTCACTTGTTTAATAGAGAGCAGCCCTAATTTGAATGACTGAGTAAAAGGTAGACACAGCACTAACATTCCAGAATGAGAACATATTTATTCAAAGTGCGGCATCCAGGACACTGTACAACTCCCTTTTCCAGAACATGCTCTGCTGGAGTACAGACTCAGATAAAAGCACATTTAACATAAGACCATTTCTTGTGATTTCTGATCCACACAGTATACTTTATAGCTTCAATTAAATAAGAAAAATTAACTTTGCATTTACTTGCCTGACATCTTAAGTCAAAGGTAACTTTAAAAAAAGAAGAAACATGCAGCACCCATGGTCTCCGGGTGGCGCTGTGAGCAACAGGGAAGGAGAAACCACACACACAAGCCTCAGTGCAGGCTGCACAGTGCAGAATGGCAGAGAGGACAGGTGGTAGACGCCGCCCGCTGCTATCTGAGCCACTCACAAGGGAAGATACGCGCTCGGAAAAAGTAATCGGCAATATCTCACCATGTATGTCAGATATCTGGCCTCCTACTTCCCTGTGGGTGTAAACCCTGAGCTGAGGATAAACTAGATCTGCAAGATACAACCCGAAACTGCCTTCTCTCTGGGTAACTCGTGGATGATCACATGGACCCAAAAATGCAACTTAGCAAAGTCCACGGTTATTAAAGTGAAGGCCACTTCTGAACACAACAAAACTACTTTGGATGTGAGAACATTAAAAATTAAAAGCACAGCCTATGGAAACAGAAGCAGGTTCTGTCCTTTACAGCCCTTCCTGGCAGACCACACACCTGCCACGTGGAAATCACAGGGAGCTGCCCACAGTGCTGGGCAGGTAACGCTCAAGGGAGGGGCCTGGAGGCACTCCCTGCGCCCATCATGCCCAGCAGTCCTGCTCACCTGCTTTCCCTCCTGACTTCCTTTCCCTCTCCTGATAGAGACCTGCCCACCAGCCACCGAGGAGCTGACAACGGCAGGTGCTGCCAGGCCAGGCTGCAGGGGCCAGGCTAGTGTAAAGCGGGAGAGGGAGCATTTCAGGAGACACCAAAAGGGCTGACATGGCGGAGCTGGCCAGAGCAGGCGATCCCCTGGACTCAGGAGAGGGATCCCAGAGCTGCAACCCTAAAGCAGGCACTGCGCCCACTCGGGGGCACAAGGAGCAGCCCCTGCTCTGAACCACAGTGCCAGCCAGGCTCCTGCCCGAGCGTCCAGGCGCTGTGGCTGCGCTGACTCTGGTGGGAGGGAATCCCAGCTCAGTCCAAGCACCTGGCTTACTGTGGCAGGAGCCCCTCCCTTTCTAACACTGAGCACTGAGTTCCCATCAAATCTCAATGAAGGAGAATTTAGTCTGAATGATTTTTTTCTGACGTTGAGGTTCATCTCAAGCAGAACGCAGACTCAGACACCACAGCGCAGCAGCTCCAGGCAGCACACTGGCTGATCTCCGGCCGGTCCTTGCACATTTGGTCTGGTTTCAACCAGAGGCACCAAAAGTTCTGACATTAAACCCCTCCCCTCCGACTCCGAGATACAGGTGAGAGCACAGCTTCAGTGACTTCTCCTCTTCTGTGGGAAAAAGGTGTACTTTGTAGGGTTGAACTCTTCCCAAATGTGCTCAAATTCTTCCAGGAAAAGCCTCACATAGTCTTCGTCCTCCATAATCAAAACGTTTTCGCGATTGTTCTGAATGGCTTGAGTGGTCCAGTTGAGGGAGCCAGTGATCAGCACCTTCTTGTCCACTATGGCAAACTTGTGGTGCATGTAGCCCAGGTCCTGGTCATGCCGAACCTGGATACCTGCAAAAGGGCAAGTCAGCTTCACTACCGCCAGCTCTCCCCTCCTCCTCCACCGCCCCCCACAGCTCTTCCTCAAGCACTGCAGCTCTGGGGACCATTTGCTAGCAGCTGCTAACTTTGCTATTTGTGGCCAAATTGATGGGAAAGGGGCAAATCTTGTCACTTGGGCAGGTGATGGCGGCTGAGCCAGACAGTGACCCGCCACACGAGCTCCCAGGGGTATTCTGGCCCAGGAGGGGGCACAGACAGTCCTCCAGGCAGCAGGGACCATGGCAGACATTACTGTTTCCTCTGAAAACAAACCCGCACCCTACCCACACTCTGGAGTCCGTCCCAGCCAGCAGAGCCTGCGAGGCACTGCCCATTCGTCACTGCTGTGGGTCAGACACTACTGCACGGGACAGGACCCCGGTAAACACCCCCTGGCTGGGAGCTGCACCCACTCTGTAGGAGAGAACCTGAGGAGAAAGGAGCACAGAAGAAACCAGCCTCGGGTGCCTGGCAGCGAGGCCTGAGGGTCCCGAAGCAGCAGGGGGGCCCAGCCTGAGCACCCAGCACAGGACCAGTGCCTCTCTGCCTCTCAACCCCACTGGCTCCTCTCAGTGCACTGCCTACCCCCACCCCACCCCCACCCCCCCCCCCCCCCCCACCACCACCCAGCCCCGCTTACAGCGGCCCTGCCCACTCGGCGAGAAGCCTGGAACGGAGCCTAAATATCTGCTCAGCAATGAGGCCATTGGAAATGTGATTTAAAACAAGTTTAAAATGGGCTGCTTCCCAATAGGTTTGCCAGACTTAGCAAATGAAAACACAGGATGTCTGAATTAAGCTGGGATTTCAGCTCAACAACAAATAACTTTGAAGGGAAGTGTATCCCATGCAACACTGAGACCTACACGGAAAGCATCGCTGCTCACCAGGCTGCGGGATGCGGCCACACTTCTCAGCTCACGGGCAGCCCACCTGCACACCCTGTCACATTTACCTTCAAAACAGGTGACGTCGGCCGCTCCTACCCCCCCCCCACCTCGGGCTCACTCCACACCCTCTTCGCCTTCAAGGGCCGGCCCCTCTGCAGCCTGCAGGCCCTGCTGCCCCGCCTCTAAGGCTTCCGTCGCAGAATGGGGTCCCGATGCCCCTGCAGGAAGCGGCCTCCGTGCCTGAGGGCCTTGCACACCTGTGTGCCCTCCAAACTCCTCATTATACCTCACCTCTGGCCCAGGGACACCTTGCTGTTCCTCAAGCCAGAGGCTCCTCTGGGGCTCCCCACATTCTGCTGGCGGCACACCTCCTCCCCTGCTTCGACACACTTCCTGACCCTTCTCGCTGCCTTAAAAACTCATGCTTCAGTCAGCCCCCCGGGTCTTGTCTCCTCCCCACCGTGTCCATGGCGCCTGGAACCAATCCAAGCAAATCCTGACCCAAAGGGACTTGTTGAACAGGTGACGCTGGCTGACGGCAGGGACGCCCCTGGGGAGCCAGCCTTAGATGCAGTCTGGTGCAGTGCCCTTTAAGGTGCTTTCCAAGCCTGAGAGTTCACAATTCTCCAAAAGCTAATGAAATAAAAGTGGCCCATGCCCAGCGTCTTCCATGTAAAGGACCAACAGGTCAGGACAACGCATGCCTGCCAGGAGGATGGAGGGACGGATTGGGCCGAGGGTCCAGTGCTACCACCTGGAGAGCCGGAGCGGAGGCGGGAGCAACGGGCGGGGAAAGGCTTCTCCGCCTGCGGAGCAGCAGCTCCCGGCGACCAGGCCTGCGGTGGGTCGGGTGTTCCTGCGGGAATGACGTGCCGAGTAGCGGAGACACGAAGCGGGGATGCATGCAGCCAACGTTGGAAGGCAGAGCGTGTCTGCAGGTCACTCCCCCACACGAGGTCGAGGGCGAAACAAGGAACTCACAGGTGAGACCAGGATCTGATCTTAGAACAGGACTTACTTCCCGTCCCCAGCCCCAGCCCCAGCCCCAGCCCCAGTAAGAGGCCAGGGCCCAGAGACAGGGCTTCCCAGGTGTTTTGCGGCTGCAAAGGCATATTAACTTCTCAGCAACTAAACATTACAGTCCCGCTTTTAAGAATATCATTTTTATTCACTTCACAAGCCCCCGCATGAAAGTCACGAGTGTACTGAAGGTGCAACGCCTCTGCCCCCCAGCACCTCCATGCCGACCGGCCGCAATCCCTGTGCACCGGCTCGGCTGCGGCGCACCGGGGGCCTGGCCCGCCTTCCCCTCGTTCCTATGGACTCGGGCTGAGCCATACTCATCAGCTGCAGCCGCCACTCACTCACTGGCCGGGACACCCCAGCTCCACCAGACACGGGCGTTCCCCACTCGGTCCCATGGAATGTGGGGGCTCCCAGAGGCTCACATCCACCAGCACCCCCCACGGGAGGGCAGGGGCCCTGGAGCTTCACAGGGTAAAGCCCGCCGGGCCTCACAAAGCGCCCTGGGAAATCAATGTGTGTCACCGTACCCCGACCCCTGACCCGCATGGGCGCTTTGGACCTTCTCCCTTCCGCCCCATGCTCCGAGGCCAGACCTTCCTCCCAGCCTGGACCCCAGGGGGCTCCTCCAGCTGCGCCCGCCTGCGCCCCGCGCCTACCTGCCTTGCGGAGCAGGCCGATCTGCGAGCCTTTGAGCGCCATGTAGTCGCAGTCGGTGACGACGCGGACGCGCACACCGCGCTGGTGCAGCAGCTGCACCGCCCGGCCCAGCTGCGGGCTGGAGAAGGCGAAGAGGCAGAGCTCCAGGCTGGCGCGGGCGGCCAGCAGGGCGCGCAGCAGGCGGCTCAGCGAGCTCTCGCCGTGGGGCAGGCTGCACTGGCAGCCCGCGGGGGGCGCCGAGGGCCCGGGCCCCGCGGCCTGCAGCAGGGCCTCGGTGCAGGTCACCTGCGATGGAAAGAAGAGCACCTCGTGCCGCGGCCTCCGCCGCCGCCCGACACGCAGCCAGCGCAGCGCCGCGGGCAGGGCCTCCAGGGCCAGCGCCAGGCCCAAGGCCGCCGCCGCCACCATTTGCCAGCGGACCCGCGCCATCCCGCCCGCCTGCCCGCCGAAGCCGCAGCCCAACGCTCGGGCGCCCGCGCCTAGCGCTGCCGCCGGCCCGCCCTCTGCCCACCGCGCCTGCGCCTGCGCTTCCCGGCCTCGTGCTGCCGCCTCCCGCCTTCTGCCCACTGCGCCTGCGCTTTCTGCGCTTCGTGCTGCCACCGCCCCCCAATTCCACGCTCTCCGCCCACCGCGCCTGCGCCTGCGCCTGCGCCTGCGCCTGCGCCTGCGCCTGCGCCTGCGCCTGCGCCTGCGCCTGCGCCTGCGCCTGCGCCTGCGCCTGCGCGTCCTGCGCCAGCCCTGCCGCCAGGCTCACCGCCCGCCCACCGCCGCGGCACCGCAGCAGCCCGCCCCGTCCGCCCTGACTGCACCTACCATTTCTCGTCTGCACCTGCCATTCGCCTAGGACGCGGGCAGGTGCGGGGGTCTGGAGACAGAGGCTGTCAGAGAGCCGGAGAGCGCCTGCTGCACTGTGGGCCGCGGTGTGATGTGCCCCGGCCCGCGCTCTAACCCTGCGATAGGACGATGCGCTTCTGCTTGGCAGGACAGAGGAGCGCGGGCCGCCGGCCTGTCCTAGCGAGCCCTGCGCCAGTGTCACGGGGAGGAGCTGTTGCCTCCCACAGGAGAAAGAAGAGAGGATGCGGTGTTCTCTTCTTTCCTGAATCTGGTCTATACATGGAAATGGTATGTCCCCTACAGTCTCCCTGTAACCGGCTGATGGTCTCCGTGATCTTTGTTTGTTGAAACAGCAGACGCCTGAAGGGAAGAAGCTGACCTAAGTACTTTGGAAACCTGTTTTAACTGGAAACTCTCAGGCTGAACACAGAAGGAACTGCACACGAGACCTGTGCTGCCCCCCCCCCCTCCGGGAGGCTGTTACCAGGGCTGGACCCTGACTCCAGGATGGGGGTGAGGGGTCAGTAAGGCTGGCAGCCAGGGAAGCAGGCTTCTCCCTGCAGATGGGGTCGTCAGTGATCCGTTGGGGCGGCTGGAGTGTCCACTGGTGTTGCATTGGAGTCAGAGATGCCAGTGGGGACTCGTGTAGCTTCATATGTGTATTAATATAGATGACCCAGCAGCAGTTCCAGCATCTGGCTCCCAGACCTGGGTTTCTGAGTACCACTCTCCAGTGAAGGGAACCTTAGCTCCTTGGAGAAATGATGGATTCTCGGACTGGGCAGGGGAAACAAGATGAGCTTGAGTTCTCGTACTTCCAAACATAAGGAACTGCTCAAAAAGAACAAGGATAAGCATTATATCCAAAGGACCCAACCTAAAGAACCCCAAAGGCCAAATCTGGAACAATTTGAGGAACAAAATGACTACTGCAGTATTAGATTATAACCCAAGTATAAAATAAATATACATGGACTGGGAACCAAAATGGCGGCATGAGGTATATACCTAAATGCGCAGCCTCCACAACTACATTATAAAAATACAACTATACAGATAAACAACCATCCTCCAGAACCAAGGGAGGGGAAGCTTTACAACTAGAAGGCAAGAGAAGGAGTTCATTGAGACTGAGTAGAAGCTCCCAGCACCAAAACTGAGAGGTACAGATGCTCGTGAAACAGAGGCGGCACGGGTGAAAGGGTGACATTGGCTGTGCTTGGGTCCACAGCTTGGAAGGAGATTATAAACTCTGGGGTCGCACTAAATGCAATGCAGGCTGTCGGGCAACGGGGTGGAAGACCAGGGATGTTCTAGCAGAGCTGTTCGCAGCAATCACTGACTCGGGGATTTGGGGACTCAGAGGTGCACAGACCCCAGGGCTTGGAGGCACCAAATCCAGGAGAAGCTGTGGAGTCAGCAGAGGGGCAGCCATTGTGGATTGCTCTGCCCCGGTGATTCTGAGACCCCACCCCACCTACAACCCCGCCCAAGTTGTGTGCCTGCCTGCCTGCAGCATAACTTAAGGGTCTGCAGCTGGGACAGAACTCCAAAAGTTCCAAACCCCAAACAACAAAGAGAAAGGCCTGCAGGTCATTTCCTCCCAGTGATACCTCCCAGTGAAAACTACAACAAGACTATGCACCCAGCCTTCAAAGGTGTACAATAAGAGTGTTCACCCCAGGTGATTAGGGAGGCTGAATCACTGGGCCCTATAGGACACCTAGCACAGAAAGCCACTCTATCAACGCAGGGAAGCAGCCAAAATGCGGAGACTAAGAAACAGATCATAAATGACAGAAATGGAGGAAAGGAAACGACTGAATATAGAGTTCAAAACCACGGTTATTAGGTTTTTCAAGAATTTTCTAGAGACTGCTGATAAATTTAGTGAGACCCTTGAGGATATGAAAAGGACCAGCTAGAAAGTGAGCATACACTGACTGAAATAAAGAATAATATACAGAGATCCAACAGCAGACGAGAGGATTGCAAGAATCAAGTCAAAGATATGAAATATGAAGAAGCAAAACCCACCCAGCCGGAAAAGCCAAAAGAAAAAAAATCCAAATATATGAAGATAGTGTAAGGAGTCTTTGGGACAACTTCAAGTGTGCCAACATCAGAAGTATAGGGGTGCCAGAAGAGAGAGAGCAAGATATAGAAAACCTATTTGAAAAAATAATGACATAAAACTTCCCCCACCTGGTGAAACAAATAGACTTCCAAGTCCAGGAAGCACAGAGAACCCCAAACAAAAGGAATCCAAAGAGGACCACACCAAGACACATCATAATTAAAATGCCAAGAGCAAAAGACAAGGAGAGAATCTTAAAAGCTGCAAGAGAAAAGCAGTTATTTACCTACAAGACTGTCAGCTGATTTCTCAACAGAAACTTTGCAGGCCAGAAGGGAGTGGCAAGAAATATTCAAAGTGATGAACAGCAAGAACCTACAGCCAAAATTACTTTACCTAGCAAAGCTATCATTCAGAATTGAAGGTCAGATAAAGAGCTTCACAGACAAAAAAAAAAAAAGCTAAAGGAGTTCACCACCACCCAACCAGTATTATATGAAATATTGAAAGGTATCCTTTGAGAAGAGGAAAAAGAAAAAGTAAAGCTAAAAACTATTAACAACAAATACATATCTATCAACAAGTGAATCTAAAAATCAAGTGAATAAAAAATCTGATGAACAGAATAAACTGGTGAATAGAATAGAATCAGAGGCATAGAAAGGGATTGGACTGACAATTTTCGGGGCGGGGGGAAGGGTGATGGGGGTGCAAGAAGAGACTGGACAATAATCATACACCTATGGATGAGGACAGCGGGGGATAAGGACAGAGGGTGGAGTGGGAACTGGGAGGAGGGGAGCTATGGGAGGAAAAAGAGGAACAACTGTAATAATCTGAAAAATAAAGATAAATTTAAAAAAATTTTTAAAATATACACGAGTCTATACTGATATATGTAAGTGACTAAAGAAATGAAAAAGGCCCTAGCTGGTTTGGCTCAGTGGATAGAGCATCCACCTGCAGACTGAAGGATCCTGGGTTCAATTCTAGTCAAGGGCACATGCCTAAGGCAGGCTCGATCCCCAGCAGGAGGCAGCTGATCAAAAATATTCTCTCATTGATATTTCTAAGTCTCGGGTCCTCTCCCTTCCTCTCTGAAATCAATACAAATAGGTATTTTTTTTAAGAAATGAAAAAGAAGACTCAAGTGTCCTTGCAGAAGAATTCCAAATAATATCTGTAAATACTCCTGCCCCACACAGGAAGTTGAACCAAATCTTCCGCCTCCTTGAGGGTAGGTGAGACTTAGTGACTGGTAAGGAAAGCAGGAAAATAACTTTTACATGGAAGAAATTGGTAAATGCCACCTTAATTAAGTGCTGGCTGGCAGCACCAGAGATGGCATGTAGGTGTTATGTAACCCTGATATACTGTGATGAAAAGGGAATTTTACTTCTGTGGTATTGTTCCCATTACCTCAGTAATGAGGAAAAAGGTCAGAAATCCAGATTGGACGACATGTTATCACATTCCACAGGATACCTGGCCAGTATTTTCCCAGATGGCCAAGTTCATGAAAAAAAATTTAGAAATTATTGCAGGCCAGAGGAGATGGTATATAGGACCATTAAATGCAATATGGTGCCCTGAACTGGCTAGATCCTGGAACAGAACGATGACATTAGTGGAAAAACTGGCACAACTCAAATAAGGTCTGAGGATTAATTAGTAGTAATCTACCAATGTCAGTTTCTTCATTGATAGTAAGATAAGAAGCTAACAGTAAGGGAAACTGGGTGACAAGAATGTGGGGGCTCCCTAATGCTATCTTTAAAACTTTATTGTAAATCTAAAATTACTTCACTCTGGTCAAGATGGTGGATTAGATAAGCTTTACTGGCCTCCTCCCACAATTATAACTAAGCTACAGAACAACCATCATTCAGAAACACCGGAAGTCCAGCTGAATGGAAGTCCTACATCTAAGGATTTAAAGAAGCCACATTGAGACTGGTAGGAAGGGTGGAGACAGAATGGGCTGGGCCCACCCCCATGTATGGCAGATAAAAATCAGGAGGGATATCTGGTCCCCCCCCGCCCGCCCCGAAAGAAGCAAGGGGTCCCAAACCTACACCATGCCTACCAGCCCAGGGTTCTGGTGCCAAGAAGAGACATCCCCATAACTTCTGTCTATAAAAACCAGTGGGATTGAGGCTGAGAGGAACAGAGTGCTGTTAGAGTCCTAAGCAGTTCCTCTTAAAGAGCCCGTGCACGGACTTTCTTGGACTCACTCCCTTTGAGCTCCGGTGCTAAGGCAGCAGAGACATAAGGGGAGTAACTGATTGTCTAGCATCAGGGCAGCTTTCTCCCAGATAGAAGTGCCAACAGAGGCCATTGCTCCTTAATTTTGAGAACCTGCTGGAGCCTGTGACGGGAGTAGCAGGAAACGTGGCCTGTTGACTGAAGCTGCTCCCATCTCCTCACCCCCCAGGTTGGTTGGAAAATTGGTAGGCTTAGCACAGTGTGACTGGCTGCAAAACCCTACACTTTGCTAGCTAATAGTGGAGGGAATGGACAAAAAAATCTTCACTCTTAGTAGTCCAAGCTTCCTCTTCAAGTTGCAGTGAGTATGGGGTGAGTAGCAGACCAGCCATAAATGTGACAGAGAGATCCTGGGAGAAAGCCATAGAAGGCTGAGCTCTTCACACATTCCCAGCTCAATGGGAAGCTATGCTTGAGAGAGGCCCACAGGAGCCCAGGGGAAGTGAGAGCCCAGAGCGGTTTGTAAGTGTTACCCAACCCACAGACAGATTGGTCTTCCGGGCTCAAAGTGTTTAGGTTCAACCTCTACTGAAACCATTGGCTGAATATTACATTAGGAAGGGACAGGAGAGACCCCTAGGAATAAATAAAAATAAGAATTTAAAAACCCCAAACCCGATAGGACACACCTGAGGCTGTGTACTGCAGGGAAGAGAGATTCTGTAGTTTAAGTCCCAGCAAGTTGCCAAAGAATAGCAACCTCAGGAAAATAAAATAGGATTCAAAGTTGTTACACTATATTACCTAAAACGTCCAGTTTTTTAAAAAGGCTCACTAGACGTATGAAGAAACAGAAAAGTGTGACCCACATACAGGAAAAATAACAGCCAATAGAAGATAACTTTGAGTGGGGTCAGATGTTGGATTTAGTAAAAAAAAAAACAAAACACACATTTAAAAGCAACTCATAAATATGTTTAAAGAATTTATATATATAGACAGTGAATTATGAGAGCCTCAATAGAAAAATAAAAATTATTTTTAAAAGTCTATACAAACTGCCCCAGCCAGATTGCTCAGTTGTTTGGAGCATTGTCCCATAAACCATAAGGCTGTGGGTTCATTTCCCAGTCAAGGCACATTCATAGATTTCAGGTTTGATCTCCAGTTGGAACTGTGTACAGGAGACAACTGATCGATATTTCTCTCTCGCATCGATATTTCTCCCCCCCTTCTCTCTCTAAAGTCAATAAACATATCCTCATCTTTTTCCAAAGATGACCAGCAATTGACCAACATGTTTATGAAAATACTAGGGGCCCGGTGCACAAAAATTTGTGCACTCGGGGTGGAGGGAGTCCCTCAGCCCGGCCTGTGCCCTCTGACAGTCTGGGACCCCTCAGTGGATGTCCTATGATGGCCCCAGTCTGCCAGGCGCCTTTTGTGTGTGTGTGTGTGTGTGTGTGTGTGTGTGTGTGTGTGTGTGTCAC
>PVJC01007059.1:0-52284 GCA_004026665.1 Murina feae
GTCATGGGATGAGATATGGTTTAGATACAGCTCCATCTGTAACTCAGATTCAGAGAGGATTTAAAGCTTAATATCTCCAAGGAACAAAGGGGAGAAAACACGAAACTGCACCAAAGGCCATTCCGTGAGACCGCCTGGTTCGCATTTAATGCAGAGGCAGCAGAGGCGGAGGGTCTGCAGGAGCACATGTGCCCACCGCCTGGAAGGCCTCTCTGTCCTTCCCTCTGAATCAGTTGATTTTATTGGGCGCGGAGCATGACCTGCCGAGAGCGCCTGTGTTAAGTTTCTAAGGCTTCTGATGCCACCTAGGAAGGGGCTAGGGAATCGGCACCCTCCTCCCTCTCTTCTGTAACTATGGAGGCACCCAGGGCATCTTAACCCTCCCTTCCCCTTCACTTGGCATTGAAACGTCAGGTGGGCAATGTGCTGCCTTCAACTTGCGGGGCCGGACCCTTGCAAATGAACCCCAAAGCATTCTGCCATTCAGTTGCCTGTGTTTTTCACGGCTGTGTCTGGCATCCTATCGGCATTTCAGGTTACAGTCGAAGTCATTATCACTCTAGTGACCTACATAATCTTTCCATGTCTAAGAAACGATAGCGGGTCCTCAACAACTCTTCCTCTATTCGTAACTGACTTCCAATAGCATGAATCCCACTTTATTTCGGGGAGGGCACATTTTTTATTCCAGTCCACTATGGGGGAGAGGGACAGAGATCATGGAAAGGTGCTGATGGGAAATAACTGTAAAAGCATGACTGCGTTGCTCAGTACTCTGTATTATTCATCCGAATAGTCTGAGAGCTCCAGTCGGTACCACACTTGAGTGGCAACCTCACCAATTAGCATTGCCACTGTGGGTCTGTGAATTGCGCGTGAAAACAGAATTTGTTTAGAAGTGCTCATGCAAATTGTGCGACACGAACGTGGCCTCTGTGTCAAGTCCTTCCCGTGTCCTGACAGACTCGTGTCTTTGCAGATTTCTCTGATCGGTGCCCCCTTGACAGTTCCCAGAGCTCATAAGCCAAAGGAAACAGCTCCTGTTGCCATGAGCACTGTCTGCTGCGAGGTTTATGAGTTGTTCCTGCCGCTGCATTTTGCCTAAAAAAAAAAAAAAAAAAAAATCACATTTTCACTTGGATCTGCAAGAACACAGATTAAGAATGGAATATATGCAAATATCTATGCTAATACCGCCAAACCTATAACTTGGCCCCATGGTGCCTGTTGTTGCCATTTCTCTTGGTGAAAACTTTCCTCCCATGTTAGCATTAATGTATGTTTCTCATGTTTTAAAAATCTGCAATAATGAGAAAAAAAAACCTTGAAAGCACAAGTGTTAGGACAGATATGAACTGTGCCCTTTTTTATGTCATCAGGAGATATAGTATCTTTGTAAAGATAGTAAGGATACATTTATAAACCACTCGTCGTTTTTCCCCAATTCGAAGAAATTCCTGATCTTTTTTGAGGAAGAAAATATTTGTTTCATTGGAGCTCTGTTTAGAACTATTGATGGATTGTTTTGTTTTGTGGTTGTTGTTGGCAGTTTGGGGGGGCCCGGCTGGGGAGGAGGAGGTGCCCTCTGGCATTTCAAGGGCTCAAGCAGCCACAGGTCCTGTCCACACTCTGCCGGCCAGTGATGCAGGATCAGAGGTGGTCCGAAGGCCAGCAAAACCAAGCCGATGAGTCTGCAGGCCTCGGAAAGGGCTGCGAGCGCATATCATGTCCGGCCAGTTGAGACCCTCGTTCTCTTTCACCTGCCCTTCCGCGATCCAAAACCTAGGAAGCAGTCACTTGAAGCTGCTGAACTTTCCAAAGCTAGTTGCATTCGGACTAAAAGGAAAATGGGAAATTGCACCTTGTATAGTACTGTCTAATCCCTATGTTGTATACCTGAAACTGATGCATTATTATATGTTAACTTTACTTGAAAATAAATTTAAAAGGAAATTTCACCCCAATAGCATTTTTGTACTTTACCCCTCCCCCCGCAAAGAAATGTATAGACAACATGTCCGGCCAGCATGGCTCAGTGGTTGAGCATCAACCTCTGAATCAACAGGTCATGGTTCAATTCCCGGTCAAGGTCCATACCAGGGTTATGGGCTCAATCCCCAGTGGGGGTGTGAAGGAGGCAGCCGATCAATGATTTTCTCTCATCATTGATGTTTCTCTCTCTCTCTCTCTCCCTCCCTCTCCTCTCTGAAATCAATAAAAAGATATTTTTTTAAATGTGTAGACAACAGAAAGCAGGGCTTAGAGTAGGAATGTCTCCATGCCAAGCTTCCCCCATGCTTTTGGAGATGGTGATAGGGATGTCTGCCCACCAAGGTCTGTTCTGGGACTTGCCCAGCCTGATTCTTCTCCAGCTGCATCCTGCCCCCCATTTTCAGTCACTCCCATGTGTCCTTGTGTCCCCTCCTCTCCCATTGTGGTCTGTGTTTGTTGTTCAGTCCCAGACGTTCTTAATCCACTGGGTTCCTGACCTGACTTCCACTCCTGTCAGCTTCCAGCCCCTCCTCCTGGCTCTCAAATCCTGAGTGCCGCTATTTTGAGGGGTGGGATTATTTCTCTGAAGCCCCCAAAGGGAAAGTAATAGGCAGCGCAATGCATGGTGACCAGCACTGGGAACCCCAACTAGAAAGTGTCTCCTGCCCTAACTGGTTTGGCTCAATGGATAGAGCATCGGCCTGTGGACTGAAAGGTCCCAGGTTCAATTCTGGTCAAGGGCATGTACCTTGGTTGCAGGCACATCCCCAGTAGGAGGTGTGCAGGAGGCAGCTGATCGATGTTTCTCTCTCATAAATGTTTCTGACTCTCTATCCCTCTCTCTTCTTCTCTGTAAAAAAATCAATAAAATATATTTTTTTAAAAAGAAGATGTCTCCTCTTATGGCCCCAGCACCCTAGTCCTCAACTCCCAAGGACTCTTCTCCGTTAGCCCCCTGACAATGTAAAGAGATAGAGGCGCTGTGATGGAGAGCGGGTGAGCAGAGGGAAGCTAATCCCCACAGTGTCACTGAGATGCCTTTTCCCAGCCCCCCTTCAGAACCCACCTCCTCTGCCTGTACCTTCCCGCCACTCCTGGTAGGTTCCAATGATACAATCACGTGTGCAAGGAACAAAGATCCTACAGGACTCCCCCACCCCCACCCCCACCACCAAACTCATCCTCTAACTAAAGGGATACAGGTGCTTGAAGAAAAGCTCCCTGTGCCCTCCTCCCTCCATCGCCCAAACTCCCAATCACATTTCCTTCCTTGGAGGTGCAGAGAGCGTGGGTTAAGTTTTAAGGGCTTAAATGAATGTTTTTTCCGCTGAACCTACTAATTTCTTTCAGATTATTAGGAATCTAGAAAATACGATATGTAAGTACTGACTTCCCTGCACATTTTGAGGGCAGGGTCTCCCTCCATGCTCACCTGCCTCTGCGTCTCCCCAGACCCAGGCTCACCGGCTAAAAGCTGCACAGACTCAGGTGGCCTGGAATACAGGCCCCGAAGGAGTTGCTGGCCTCCAGCCACTGAGCCCCATTGGAACGGGGGCTCGGATTCCTTCAGATGACCCGCCCAACAAGAGCTGGCCTCGCTTAGGACAGCAGCCGCCACCAGCCCCCACCCCTGGGTTCCCTGGGCTTTTTATTGCCTTTACTCAGTCAAGGGAAGGAAAGCAGTCTGTCTCTTCTACTTGTTTAATAAAAGAAAACATAATCATAGTTTGACACATTACTCTTGGTGGATGCATAGGAAAAATAACCTATATATCAGAGAAGGAGAGAGGAGCGGAGGGGGAGGCAGAAGAAAAATGCATTGGCTGCATGAAGAGGTCCAGTATCAGACATCAGAGAAAAACCCATAGCAACAGGGCTCGCAGACAGATGGGGTGGTCTGCAGCCCCTCCTCAGGTGCGAAGACAGAGCAAGTAGGTGAAGCCATCCATTTCCCCGAGCCGTGGGAATGGCAGAGTGAGGTGGACCCGAGTGTCTGCTTCTTCTCCACGTTGTCTCACTAAAGGGTAGGATGGTTTCAAAAAGGAGATTTTTCATTTGCTTAGAGAAACACACATGTTTTCCCCCTGGAACCACCACCTATTCTTTCATCCTGAATTTCCGGTGGCCTGACTGTGGTGATGAACTGTTTTGATAGAAATTCGTTTTATTACCATCTCTAGTTTACATTTAAAAGATGGATGGGCCCTGACCAGTTTTGCTCGGTGGATAGAGCATCAGCCTGCGGATTGAAGGGTCCTGGGTTCGATTCCGGTCAAGGGCATGTGTCATGGTTGCAGGCACATCCCCAGTGGGGGGGGGGGGGTGTAGGAGGCAGCTGATCGATGTTTCTCTCTCATCGGTGTTTCTAACTCTCTATCCCTTTCCCTTCCTCTCTGTAAAAAATCAATAAAATATATTTTTAAAAAATAAAATAAATAAAAGATGGATAAATGCAACACGAACTGTCTTATGAAAATGTCACGCCACTCCTGATGCAAACAAGATTTTCCTTGAAGCCCAAGAGTGATTTTTCTGACTTTAAAAAATCCAAAATGGAGCTTCAACCACTAACTACGCCTGGGAAATATTTAGTTATCACTTTGTTGTGGATGTGACTTGTCCTGAAAACCCTTTAATTGGGCCACCACCTAACTTTCCTTAGTCTTTGTCAGATCCTCTTGAAAAAAGTTCAGTGAAACCTGGAGCAGGAAGTAGAAAGTTGGGGGTTGGGGGGGGAGGTGTTAGAAACACAAAAAATGAAAAGGTTTCCTCTCAAAGTAGTTTTAGTCATATTTCCTATTATTGTTTGGCATCTTCTCTTCATCCCCAGGCTATATTGTTAGGGCTCTAAAAATTGTCAACATATACCCCTACTATACCACTCCCAGTCAAAAGTCTGGTGGTAGGTCTAAAATGCTAGTGTATATTAAATTTACATGTAAATAAACTTAGTTTTTTAAAGCAGGGGAGACAAGGAAAATTGGAACTATTTATACTGATTTTTGAGCAGGGTTAACATCCCTGCCAGATTTCTGGTAGCCCGTGAGGGTGACATGAAAATCACAGAGACTAGAAGTGAGAAGGAGGAGATGGGGACCGCTGGTCCAGCACTTGGCCCCAGATATATGTTGCATTGGAAATAAAGGCGTGTGAATTTTTATTCTTGCCAAAATATACCTTGCCGTTAAATTTGCCTCTTGACTCTTAAATTCCCACAGTCAGGAACCTAGTCTCGGCCAGCCCTTCACCTCCTGGCTGGATTATCCCAATCTTGCCTCACTCTACCTAATACCAGCCAAATCTCATGAAAAGGAATGCTTTCATCCTTTTATTTCCTTTAAGAGTCTTTACTGTGGCTCCCTGCCTCTTAGTCAGGTCAGATGTCTGAGCCTGCATTGAGACCTGTCCATGGTCAGACCCACCCTGTGAAGCTTGTCCCCCACACACCTCAGCATACTCTTCTGTGTGGGCCCTTGGGACACCACCTCCCTCCTTGGGGCTGCTGCTCCTGCCTTCTCCTTTCACTCAAATCCAAATCTCACTTCCATCCAGGCTCCCCCTCTCCCATAAGCTCTTCCCCAACAGAATTAGAGAACGTCAGGGCCTGGTAGGAGTGAGAGAGCACCTGGGCAGGCGCCCTCATTTTACGAAGTCAGAAGTGTTCAGTGAACTGCCCCAGGTCGCACGATCCCTAGAATCCATCTGTTCTGCGTCCTTCTTTCTACTGTGTGGTCCTGCCCATCCCGGCTCTGAGCAGGCTGGCTTCATGGAAATCCTGCGGCAGCAGCCAGAGAACATGCCAACGCCACTCAGGCTAGGATCATCCTCCAGCTTTTCAATGAGGGGAAACCTTGTCTCTCCACTGTTTTGTTTTTGTTTTTGTTCTTTTAATCCTCACCTGAGGATATGACTTTGTTGATTTGGGAGAGAAACATGGGTAAGTATACCAGGGATCAAACCCACAATCTAGTTGTGTGCCCTGGCCAGGAATTGAACCTGTTGACCTCTCAGGACATGGTGTATGATTCAACCAACTGAGCCACACCAGCCAGGCTCCACTGGGTTTTTAATATCCATCCAGGACCAAGTCCTTGGCCGCCCTTCTCCAAGACCTCAACCACAACACCTGTCAGTGTGCTGGGGTGCTGGGCCCTTGGGGGCTCCCTTAGCAATCGAAGCTTCTTTAAAAGGGGGTGTATATCTGAATTGAAAGAAAGCTTTCATGGCAAATTATCTATTCTGCACCCTGGCTGATGTGGCTCAGTTGAAGTGGTGGATTTGATTCTTGGTCAGGGCACATGCTCAGGCTGCAGGCTTGACCCCCGGTCAGGATGCATGTGGGAGGCAACCAATCAGTGTCTGTCTCTTTCTTCCTCTAAAATAAATTTTAAAAATTTTTTAAATTATATATTCTGCAAATAATGTTCTAGTGTTCAAATTTCAGGTGGAGGGCTGTGTGTGTGTTTTCCTGGTGACAGGTGCATTTTTGGCCATGGAGTAATAGTATCTTACTCTGCACATTAAATCAAAGCAAAGTTGTAAACACAGCCCATATGCACGGATTTTTGTGTTCTATTAAGCAAGCCAGTGCTTGCTTGTTTGGTTGGTTGGTTTGTTTGTCTCACCTGTGGCTGAGTATTTTCTAAGGAAAATCAACTCTAAGACCTGGAGACTGAAACTGAAAATGCCAGTAAAGGCTGTGCAGGACTGTAAGCCTCAAGGGACAGGCGTGAGGCTCCACGTTCTTAAACCAGTTCCCTGCACTTCTGTT
Organism: Murina feae; assembly: GCA_004026665.1. NCBI lineage: Eukaryota > Metazoa > Chordata > Mammalia > Chiroptera > Vespertilionidae > Murina > Murina feae. Next base: position 6,764 of record PVJC01007059.1, read on the forward strand.
GGGTTAGCAGCACCCTTCCTTGACTGGGTCCCCTAGCAGAATGTGAATCCTGCTCAGGGTGTGTGCACCTCATGGCAGGGTACATTGAGGCTCTGTCCCCAAGAAGCCTGGGAGGTGCTGACAGTGACTGAGGCCCCGCTGCAGCCCCAGATATCTCCACAGTGATGGTGGCAAGGCTCTGTGCTGGGGCCGGGGGAGGGGGGCGGCCCCTCTGCATCATGAGACGTCTCTCAGCACCCTGTACATGGACATCCACTCCCTGGGGGCTGACACTTACCGACTGATGGGGACCCAGTGACTTCTCTCCTTGGGAATTCTCTACGACTACAAGGGATGAAAGAATGGCCTTGTCAGCCTCTTTAACATGCTTCTAGCCGTGAATCACTGGGCCTTGTACAGAAAGTGGCCTTCAGCAAAAACTACACCTGAGAACCCAAGGCAAATGCAGAAGGGACTCTCATTCTCTCAGGCTTTCCCGTGTCACCTAATGGGGACCTGAGACAGACTTAAAGTTCCATTTACAGGTTCCTGTCCCCGCCTCCCCCTCCTCAGCAGGTTTCCAGCCTTTCGTATTCAATGTCAGCTTTCAGAAAAGGTTTGGTTGCCTTGGGAAGGATTTTACCTGTGCGATTGAGAAGCTGTCTATTCTTAAGGCGGAGGAGGATGAAGAGGGGAAGAAACACAAGGGCACAAGCAGAGTAATTAGTGGGACCAGGTAAAGGAGACTGTGTACTAGAGAGACGGGGGGAAGGTGAGGAAGACGGGAACTCTGACCCTCAGTGCCACAGGCGCTTCCTCGGGTTGATAAATACCCTGAGCAGCAGGTGAGCACTCCCTGTCCTGCACCAGCATCCATCAGCCAAACCTCCTGCTCGGATTCTAACCTCCTACGAGCACTCAGCCCTGAGAGAAGTGGTCATTGTGTGCACTTTTAAAGGACGTGTGCGGTCTGAGGTGGAGAGTGTGTCCGAGTCACGTGGACAGTGTCAGAGAGCTCGCCCCGATCCGGGAAGCATAAGAAGGGGGGTGTTCAGTTGGCTGGCTAGGGGAAAAGTAGCACAAGCTGCTTTGGGAGAAAGTGGGGAAGGGCGGGCATTTGAGGTGCTGTCATGGTAAGGAGGTCAGACTTGGTTTTAGCTTCTGGTAGAAAGTAGTAGGATTGGTGGTACATCCCAGGTATTTAAGCAAAAATATTTATGCTTTTAGAGGGGTATTTGGCATATCACCCCCATCTTAGAAGGCCCATATCCCTACTGTCAACAAGAGTGGAGTTAGTCCTCACTGAAATGAAACCTTCCCCTCAGTTTCACCTTCATTCTGGGGTCTGGTTCCATATGCAGCCATCCACCTCGTGTTTATCCTCAGCAAAAGGCTTGTAAACGAATATTTTCCTTCTTAAGGCTGAGGAACTGATTTGACCATTAAGAAAGAACAAAATATGAACTGAAGACATAGGCCTTACAAAAGGTTTCTAGTTTCCTTATTATTATTAATATTGGTGATAACAAGAGCCATCTCTGAGCACTTGCTGTGCCGAGCACTGTGGAAGCATTCTACCAGACGGAAGTGCAGATGAAAGGGGCGAAAAGTGTGAGACTGTGGAGAGGATGACTTCTGATTGCTTCCTGATTCCTTTACCAGGTGGTTGTGTGTGTGTGTGTGTGTGGGAGAGAGAGAGAATGTGTGAGATTGTGTGAGTGTGTGTGTTGTGTGTGTGAGTGTGTGTCTGAGTTGTGTGTGTCTGAGTGTGTGTGTGCAAGTGTGTATGTTTAAGTGTGTGTGTGAGTGTGTGTGAGTATGCTGAGTGTGTGTGTGTGAGTTTGTGTGTGTTGTCAGGTGCTGTGTTCACCTCAGCGCCAGTGCAGCCCAGGGACCTCTCTGAAGTCCGTGGTTCTTTTAGTACCATTTTTATCCCAGTTTGTCCCCAACTCTTCTCAAGGGTAGCAGAGGACCTGGGCCACTTCTGCTTTTTGGAGCTACCAGGCAGATTTAGAAAATGAACAAATGCCAATAAAAAAAGAGAGTAATGTTATAATACAGTGTCATTGTACCCTTTGCAAGATAAACATGGGACTTAGAAAGAATATTAACCATAATGGACTTGGTCTGGTCTTGTAACAGGGCACAACTTAAAGCTGTAAATTAGAATGTATCTCTCAATCCTATCAGCATTTCTCTGTGACTCTATGTAAAACCTTGTTTGAAGAACATGTCTAAAAATTTAAACTCAAGGATGTTTCGGGATGTGAGGTCCAGGATCTGATGGATCCCCATCCCCACTCACCCTGACCCTCTGTGAGCCCCCTTCCTAGACTCACTTCCTCTAGGAATCTGGGTTCTCGGTCAAAATCTCTAAATATGTAAAGTTCCAATCCAGATTTCTCCATGTTATTTCTTTTTCTCCTGCTTTCTCATGCCCTCCCCCCGAGTCCTGGGCCCCTCACACTCTGCCACTACTGCTGCCTGATCTGCTCTGAAGAGTGTGGGGGGTTCACCCTCCTCTCTGAGCCTTGGTGAGATCACACCTGGGTGGCCCACAGACAGGTAGGTTCAGCAGTCAGAAACCAGGTCAGAAAGTTAGCAGAGCAGGCTGACATGGACCCCCACCCCCTCTGAAAGCATCATCTGCTGGGAGAGGAGAGCAGGGGGCTGAGAGTAAGCAGCTTCGTAGAAGGGGCTCTTCCCAGGCAACCATTGCCCGCAGCCCCCAGCCACCTGCCCAGGCTACGGAGAGGATGGTGATGATGGAGGAAGCGCCCTTGGGCTCTGACTTTCCTTCCTTTCGTCCTGTTTTGTAGTGGTTGCAACAGAGAGCTCCACTTGGCAGTGTGGTGGGCTCTTGTCTATAAATGGAAACATTGGCCTGGCTCCCAGCATAACACAAGATAGGCCTCTGCATCCGTTATGTAATCTTTGCTGTGATGACTTCATCAGAGGTGGGGGGGGGGGGTGATAAAAGAGAAAGGCACGATTTGGGGGAACAGTAGCTTGGGGGAAGCTCTTCCCAGCAGCTGGGCTGAACACAGCTGAGACGCCTCCTGGTTTTTAAATTAAGGAAAGAAAGGCAGCAAGCAGATGGGGGAAAACCCAATTCCTGCAGCCGCTGGCAAACCACTTGCAGCCCATGTGTCCTGACAGCGGCCACTGGGACGTGGGCAGATGCTGCCCCACCTCTGAGGGGCAGGTCTGGCTGCCCGTGGGGCTGGGGTTTTCCCCTCGGGGAAGGCAGCCTGAGCAGATGAGTGATGGTTTTCACTGGCTCCCGAGTTCTTCCGCACTAAGGGTTGGGCTCGTTCCGGCCACGCTGTGGTTTCCAGCCTAGACTTGGAGAGAAAAACACAGAAGGCAGCATGGTGGGGCAAAGGGCAGCCTGCCCAGGCAGGCCGGGGAATTCTTGGACTATGGTCATGCCTGTGGGACTTGGGAGTTCTTGGGTGAAGCAGTGAAAAGGTGGCCTAGTTCCTGAACCGGTAGCCAAACCCAGTTGGTTCAAGTTTTGAAGTCTCCAGAGAACTGCATGTAAGGATGTTGTTGCACACTCGGAGCCTAGGTGGGCGCAGGTGGAAGCAGTCCCAGACGCAACCAGGGCCCTTTCGAACCCAATAGGCTCCATTCCATGACTGTTCAGACTAAGTGCTCTTAATGAGGTTTGGGTTTTTGTTGGGTTTATTTTGGGGGAAGATAAGTTATTGTTTAATGAATCCTCTAAGCGCTGGCCATTTAAGTTGTTTTTAATTTTTTGTTAGTCTAAGTCATTCAAGCTAATCAGGATATATCTTTGCACAAAGCTGTGAATATTTCCATGAGTCGAGTCCTTAGAAATGGAATTTCAGGGTATGATGTAGTCAAGTCTTCGGTCACTCTGTCCCTCTGCACTGGAAGCCAGTCCCCTCTTCTCCCTCTGAGCCATTCTGAAGCCATTCTCTATCCCTCCCCAGCACAGAAGTGCTTCTACCACTGGGTCCCTATGCTCTGTTGTCTCCTTACTACCTGTTTCCCAAGCCCTTCCTGTAGCTAAAGCTGTTTCTTACCACCTTTAGAAACAGAGGTCTAAATGACTTGTGCCTCCTCCCCTGCAAAGAAGCCATTGGCTGCTCAGGAACTAAATAAGCAAATAGGCCCTTTATCTTTCCTTCCTTCCTTCCTTCCTTCCTTCCTTCCTTCCTTCCTTCCTTCTTTCCTTCCTTTTGGCAATTTAAAACCTTTATTGTTTTAGAGCACACATTTTTTAAGTAATTATTTAAACTAATATGTTCATAATAGAAAAACTGAAATAAGATAATAAAAATTGCTTATAATCCTTGTCTAACTTGATTATTCTGTGACGACTGATTTAGAAACTGCTTTTTTCTCTCCTCTTAACTGTATGTTGTAAGCTTTTTTTTCTACATGATTAGATAGTGTAAGAAGGCATGATTTTATTGGCTTCCTAGTACTCATGGTATGGATGTACCATCATTTATTTAATCAGGCTCTATTGTTGCACACTATTGAACCTTTAACCAATTTAGAGTTACTTTGGTAGTGGAATTAACCACAGCAAAGGAATCCAAGGGGCTCTATAATTTACGTCAAAGGGAGAGGAAAAGCATACCTCTCCAAGCTTGTTTTGCCATTGGAGGGACCAACAGTAACTTTGTTCAAAGCACTGGTAAGGACAAATGGTATTTTTGTTGTTTCTACCCCCCAAGAAAGTCCTTGAAAGCCTGACCTTCCTGTGGCTGATGGCACTCTCACATCTTGCACTGGCCTGTTAACTTTAACCCTCTCTTCTTTAGCAGAGGCTATATTCAGCAGCTCAGAGAAGCAGTCCATTGCAGAACCATCATGATGCTGGGATAGGCTAGCATTCATCATAGCCAACTCATCAGCTCCGTTCAGCAAATGTCTCTTCTGTTGCAACTGTGCTAAATGTTAGAAAATATTTTTTAAAAAACTACAACCTTACACAAATTAACCTACAAGAAAACAATAACTTGTAAGCATTTGGAAAGTTGGAACTTTCTAACTTTCTTACATTGTTTTGTAAGAAACAATCATGTATATACCATGATCGTAAGCATGAAAAATATATTATTGCATTGGGGCTATGCGAGGCTAGGAGTAAATACAAAAACATCGAAATATTAATTAACATGGTTGCCTTTGAGCATTAAAAATGAATATTGCCTTTTCTTTCTTTATACTTTTATGCAAAGTTTTCACGTTTTTCCAGTGATCAGGGGGGAAATCAGCAAAACATGCACTTTTCAAACGATTTAATGTCTAGGTAGGAACTCCATTCTGCTCACTGAAGCCTAAGAAGAAAAGCAAGTTTCAGGGCTTGGTCCTGATTGTCTTAGGGGCTCCCCTAGAACTAGAAACGTAGCAGTCACCTCCCCCTGACCTTCCAGAGCTGCCTGTTCAAGAGGCTATAGCAACCACAGTAGTAACAACAGTGATTCGTTATGGTCAGGGCGGGCCAGTCGCTTGGTGGAGCTGAGCATCTCCCCAGGCCTGTGGGGTCCCCCCAGGGAAAGTGGGTCCTTCTTAGAGGATGAACACAGAACCACTAACCCACGTCGCAGGCTGAGCATTGGGCCCCGACACTGCCGTGTCCATGATAAGCTTCCTAAATTGTTGAACTGTCTCAAAACTCAGTCGTCTTGGGGACACAAACACCACACATCATAAAACAAACCTTCTTATCCGACCGTCTTCAATAATCTGCTGAAACAGAGGGGCTTCTATGGGGCAGTTCCTGTCGGGGCTCTGCTATGAGTTTATTGTAAGCAACTCTCCATAACCCATAGTGAGAAATTGGTCCGGTCAAAGAAATTCTGTAAAGGAAACCACCCTCCTGAAACCAAGTTTCTGCCCTGACAATTGATCAACTTCAAAGGAAATTCTAAGGTTTTGTTTTATTTTCTTCCTTCCTTCCATTTATGGTTGAATGGGCTATCTTGTGCCCTTTCTTTAAATGTCAAAGTTCAGAGCACAGAGGCATCCTAACTCGGGGTACCAGGCAGCATATAAAAATGACATATTTTGGTGCTTTCAGTTTCACCCTTTGATCCCAATAGAGTTTCTACCTTTTAATTCTAATCCCATTCCTCTCCCTCCCCAACCCCCTCCCACAACCCCCTTCCCATTTCTTTTTACTCCTGAGTCTTCTTGGGTGGTCTGCTCAATTTAGACCAGATGCACGTTATGGTCAATGAAAAGGTCCGAATCCCAAAGACACCACCACCAGTTGGGGGACATCAGACAAGTTTCTTAACCTCTCAGAGGCTTGGGGTTTTTTCGTCAGTAAATGAGTTTAATTATGGAGGCAAATGCACCTAGCAGAGTACTTTGCCTATAGTAGGCACCCGTAAGTGTTCAGTTTTCTTCTGTTGCTGCCTCTGTGCTCTCCCTGTTTGAAGAACCTTTTCCAACCAGCGGGACTTTCCTCCAATCAGAGCTTTCCATAGTTCTACCTTACATCAGACCAGCGGACAGGAAGTCTAATGAGGTTGATGCTTCCTCACTGAGCAAGCAAGTATACAGGCCTCACCCTTCCTCAGTCTTGGCTGCTCCCCAGCCTCACAGCAGGGCAGCAGGAAGCCTGGCCTTCCCGGAAGACCCATGGCCATGGCCCCTTTCAGAATTCTTGGGTTTGCATTGCCTGAGCAGCCCTCTGGAAACTTGAGAATTTTGTTCCAAATGCAGAAGAACCTGCACTAGACATCTAAGCAACTCAGCATCCCGGCTTGCTTTGGAAAATGCAGGATTTGCAATCTCATCAGGGCACATGGAGCTGGGAAGCCCCATGCTACACACAGTCTCTATAAACAGGATTATGTGCCCAAGTGATTCTCAAACTGTGGGTCATGGTGATTACGTGGAAGGGTTGTTAAGACAGCTCCAGGAGTTGTGGCTCGGTATGCAGTCTCCCAGATGACGCTAGTGCTGCAGGTCCTGGAACCCGACTTTGGGAAGCCCTGACTTAGCCCATTACGGTTTCCATCATTGTTCTCTCCCTTCTTAGCCATTAACTTTCCCTCGGGCTTCATTAACTCTCTCATCTCCAAAGCTTCCACTGTCGAGGAGAAGGCTTAGGAATATGGTTTTCATTTGAAGGCGTGGGGACTGAGACCCAAAGGTCCGATGCCATCCGAAGCCTCAGCCTGCCAGTCCACCGCCTTGAGCCCTGGGAGTCACAGCCAGGTGCCTCCATGCAGCCCGCCGTGGATTCCTCCTAAGCTCTCCCAGCAAGTGTGTGTGTGTGTGTGTGTGTAAGGGGGCAGGGGGAATGAATGTTAGCTTCCGCCAAACTTAAAACTTGAATAATATCTTTGCAGGGGACACTGGTGAGAGGTTGGACATAGAATTCTTTTGCTATACAGACTCTGGGCAAAATTCCGTTTGGAATTTATTTATTTTTTTATTTACTTGATCCAGTTCTGTGTGTGTGAAAAGCAGGATTTTTTTTTCCCCTGGGACATCTTTTTTGTTCTGTATTGACCATTTATTACTTTTTTCTACAGGAATAACGGTCTTCCACCCCCTCCCAACCCCCGAGCCTGCACTCCCATCGCCTTCCGAGCCCCTGGCACACGCGGTGCAGCGGGGGCTGGGAGATGCGCCCCGAGCGCCTGCGGGCCGCGGACCCGGCGCCCCGGCAGCCCGCCCGCCCGCCCGCCTCCGCGGCTCCTTTGTTCGGGGCGCCTGCGCCGAGAGGCGTCCGCCGGCCCGGGGCGCACGGGCCCCGCTCCGGACTTCTCGGAGCCCCCTCAGGACTTGTCAGCAGAGAGGCTCCAGCAGAGAGGCTAAATGACGTCCCCAGGGGCTTTTTAAGGACAATCCTAAATCCCATCTAGGCTGTTCGTGGGCCACGCGACCGCAAAGCCGGCGGAGGCGCGCTGTCCGCGCCGGCTTTGTGCGGCCCAGGCTGCGGGAGCCCCGGCCCTCCCGGGCGGGGTCTGGTGGGCGCCGCTCTCCCGCCCTCTCGCGCCCCCGCCGCCCCGCACCGTCTCCCCCCGCTCGCAGCCCTACTGTTTCCTTCCGCGGCCTTCCCACCCCGCCCCCCGCGTCTCCCGCCCCTCCGGCTGGAAGAGAAGTCGGTAATAAGAAACCGGTTCAGTGTCCGTGGGAGAGAGGGGGGCGATCGCCCCAGAGGCACCCGGCACTGGAGAGGGAACTCGTTTTGTGCAAAGAGGGCCTCGCGTCCCCAGGGAATCCCTGGATTGTCTCGGGCTGTCGTGTGTGATGTCCATCACGCCGTGCGAACGCCATCTGCTCGGTATTATGCTCGCAGTTGCCAGGCTACCTGCCGTAGCGGGAACACTTGACTGCCCGGCTCCGCTCGCCGCGCCGCCCCGCGCGGGGGAGGGACGGGCCTGATTAAGCCATCTGCGGGCGGCGGGGCGGGCCGGGGCGGCCGAGCCGAGCGCCGGGCGGACACCGCCATCTGCTGGGCCAGCGGGAGAACCGCAGCTGCTCCTCGTGTGCCGTCCCCCCTCCCCGCGCCCGCCAGGACCGCCCGGGAAAGGCCGAAGCCCTGGGCGTCCGTCCTCCAGCGGGTTCGCCCCCGAGTGCCCTCGCCCCAGTCTCATCAGCCCTTGGTGATCCCCGGCTAAGGAGCCAGCAGGCTTTGGCTCACCGCCAGCCACCCTGGCCCCTCTCACCCAAACACGAGGCGTGTTCTTGAAAACACTCCAGAGGAAGAAAGCTTCCCTGCGCCCAGATTTATAAATAAACAGCTGGCAGCTCTGGGGAGATATTTCTACCACAGCTGCTTTTTGAAGTCGAAAACTGCCTCTTCGGGAGAGACGGGGTGTTTTTTACACCTCCTACCTCTCTCCGGCCCTTAGGAAATGGCTAAGATCTTTTCCCTGCTCCCTGCGGGAGAAAAGATACGGAAAATAGCTTCACTGGTTTTCATTGTCCCACCCCAGCCACCCACCCCTCCCTTTATTTTACGGAAGAGTGGAAGGTTTGAGGAGTAATGAAGATCAATGTCACCACTTGGATTGCTGGCAGGGAGAGACTGAATGAGGGGGGTCGTTTGCGGGGAGGAGGCGGGAGAGCAAACCCCGTAATTAAAACTAAAAATGCTGCATCATTTGGCTTCAAGGCATTACAGCCCTGGTGAAAACTCATCCTGGTTTTCTCTAACTGCATACGCACCTTAGAAACAAGAGCGGTGGCATGAGGTCCTGAAATTTGACAGGCGATTGCTCGCCAAGCCCTCTTAGCCTGGAGGTTAAAAGCCACATGTAATATGAAAGTTCATGGCCTCAGCCAACTCAGTGTGTAAGGTGAATCACTTGGTGTGTCTTCACACCCTGCAATGCGCACCTGGGACTGGCCAGCCGCTGAATGCAGCAGAGCTGGTTGGGAGAGTCTGGAAGGTGTAATTACCTAGATCCACAGTGTCTCACTGGGAAGGCAGCCCTTTAAAAATGCAGCTAGCCCTCCTGCCTCTCAGTCTTCAGGCCTCGGCCAGAAAACTGAAGACAACATTTGGGGGAGGGAATCACAAGTCTATTTTTAATTGATTGGTTTTTAGTGAGGGAGAGAAACATCAGTGTGTTGTCAGGCACTGTTTTATGCATTCATTGGTTGCTTCTTGTGTGTGCCCTGACCCGGATCAAACCCACAACCTTGGCATGTCCAGATGATGCTCTAACCAACTGTGACCAGGGCCCCGCAGTATGTATTTTGGGCACAGGAAGACAGGGGCCAAAGGTAGTTGGATGTGTCAACGTCCTAAACGTGGCTAGGTTGAGAAAGAAACAACTCACTAAGTACCACTTCTGAGCATGCGCCCCAGCTTCCCCGGCAGGTCCCAGGACAAGAATATCTCAAAGTGCGCAAAAATAAACAGGGCCTGCCCAGACCAGCCCTCTCATAAAATCAAGCTGAAGAAAACTTCATCTTCCCTTGGGTCTCATTTTCTTGCCAACTCTCTCCTCTTTATCAAAACTGGGAAATAAATATAGTGAAATACACAGGGGAGCGAAAGCCCCATATAGCTGTATTTTTGCTGATTGGTTAACTGTCCTTCAGTGTGAATTTAAGTGTTAAGTCATTTAGTAAAGGTGGGGAGAAACAGCTTTAGCTACGGGAAGGGCTTGGAAAACAGGTAGTAAGCATTGGGGAGCAAAGGGAAGACAAATATGTTGGTCCCTTCGGGAGTCAAGTAAGCCGGTAGCATGAAGGTTGCTGGCATTCTTTTTTTGTTATATTTTTTATTGTTTAAAGTATTACAAATAGTAGTACACATGTCTCCTTAGCATTGACTTAACAGAAAGTCGCACGTCCTCTACCTAACAATTGTCTGTGTACAGACAAAACTCAGAAAGACAAAAAACTTTATTAACTTCAGCAGTGACACTTGCATTCAAAAAATAGAACACAGGACGCTTATGGGAGACATACGATCTGTTTTGTCTGCAGGCAGTTCTTAAGTGCACGCATAGCAGCTTGGACCTGTGGCCTGGGCAAGGCCTGGGCTAGTGGAAACAATATGAACTTAGACTCAGGAGCAGTGTTCTGGTTCTGCTAGTTCTATGTTCTTAACTCTGTGACCTGGGCTACTGCACTAACCGGAGCTTCCTGGGTTCTCCTCTCCCAGGAAGAGGAGTAATGGTATTTTGTTTTGTTTTGTTGGTTCTTTGGCCTGTCTTGTTTGGGTGGTAGAGTCGGGATAACTACTTGAAACTTGAATGAACTGAAAGGAACATTTCTTTGGAACGTTCATTCCCAGGTGTGCCTGGTAGGCAGCATGAACAGAAAAGGCAGTACCTGCAAACGGAATGTTTTGGTCAGATGCTGACACTTCCAGTGAGCATTTTCCCCTCTCGTCTGCACTCAGCTGTTACAGACTTCCCCATTCAGCACTATCTCAAGTAGTAGCTTGCACTGTATGTAAATAGGCCTCTACCACTTTACTTCCTATCCCTTAAGGAGCAATGCTTAAAAGTTGCCATCATTTGAATGACTGACACATAATTACAGAGACCACATTCAACCCCTCACCTTTAAATTATCCCAGACGTGCGAGACTCCATTCTGTTTTTGAAGATGTTGGGAGATTATGTATCTTTGGGCAGTGTGACAGGTTTCCACTTCACATCATCGACAACGCTCACTAGCAGGATTTTTTTTTTTTTTACATTTATTGAAGCTTTCAGATGTCACAATTATAGTTGACCTTTGAGCAACATAGATTTAAACTGCACGGGCCCACTTATACACAGGTTTTTTTTTCTTTATTGATTAAGGTATTACATATGTGTTCTTATTCCCCCATTGCCCCCCCTACCCCCACTCGTGCCATCACCCCCCGCCCCCAGTGTCTGTGTCCATTGGTTAGGCTTATATGCATGCATACAAGTCCTTTGGTTGATCTCTCCCCTTTCCCCCACCCTCCCCTGCCTTCCCTCTGAGGTTTGATAGTCTGATCGATGCTTCCCTGTCTCTGGATCTGTTATTGTTCATCAGTTTATATTGTTCATTATATTCCACAAATGAGTGAGACTATGTGATATTTATCTTTCTCTGACTGGCTTATTTCGCTTAGCATAATGCTCTTCAGTTCCATCCATGCTGATGCAAATGGTAAGAATTCCTTCTTTTTTACAGCAGCATAGTATTCCATTGTGTAGATGTACCACAGTTTTCTAATCCATTCATCTGCTGATGGGCACTTTGGCTATTTCCAAATCTTAGCTATGGTAAATTGTGCTGCTATGAACATAGGGGTGCATATATCCTTTCTGATTGGTGTTTCTAGTGTCTTGAGATATATTCCTGGAAGTGGGATCACTGGGTCAAATGGGAGTTCCATTTTTTTTTTTTATTAAATCTTTATTGTTCAGATTATTACAGGTGTACCTCTTTTTCCCCCCATGGCTCCCCTCCTCCCAGTTCCCACCCCACCCTCTGCCCTTACCCCCCCTCCCCATCCTTATCCATAGGTTTACGTTTTTTTTCTAGTCTCTTCCTGCACCCCCCAGTTCCCCTCCGAGAATTGTTAGTCCACTCCCTTTCTATGCCCCTGATTCTATTATATTCACCAGTTTATTCTGTTCATCAGATTTTTTATTCACTTGATTTTTAGATTCACTTGTTGATAGATATGTATTTGTTGTTCATAATTTTCATCTTTACTTTTTTTCTTCTTCCTCTCAAAGAATACCTTTTAGCATTTCATATAGTACTGGTTTGGTGGTGATGAACTCCTTTAGCTTTTTCTTACCTCATTTTTAGTTTTCTGAGGAAACTCCATACTGTTCTCCACAGTGGCTGCACCAGTCTGCATTCCCACCAGCAGTGCACGAGGATTCCTTTTTCTCCGCAACCTCGCCAGCACTTGTTGTTTATTGATTTGTTGATGATAGCCATTCTGACAGGTGTGAGATGGTACCTCATTATTGTTTTGATTTATATCTCTCAGATGATTAGTGACTTTGAGTATGTTCTATATGTCTCTTGGCCTTCTGGATGTCCTCTTTTGAAAATATCTATTTAGGTCCTTTGCCCATTTTTTGATTAGGTTGTTTATCTTCCTTTTGTTAAGTTATACACAGGTATTTTCAATAAATATACAGTTGGCCTTCTGTACCCCAGATTTTGCACCTGCCAATTCAACCAACTGCGAGTCGAAAACAGTATTTTCCATCCACAGTTGGGAAGTTGTGGATATAGAGGACCGACAATATGCATTGATCTACACCATTTTAGATAAGGGGCTTGAGCAGCCACGGATTCAATAGCCATGAGAGGTCCTGGAACCAATTCCCCGTGCCTTCTGAGGGAGGACTATAAAGTTTGGGGGAGTCACGGACTTTCACCTGCACAGGGGTCAGCATCCCAAACCCCATGTTGTTCAGGGGTCATCTGAGATTAGAATCCCATCAAATAGCAGATCCGTCAACTAGTAAATTGCAGCAGACTTCCGGGAATGCCTTTCATGCTACCTGAGCAGTTCATTTTGGCCAGAGGCAGTAAGGAGTGAGAGGTAAACTCAGGCTGTCTCCTTCGAGACTTAAGGTAGGCCCTGCCTAAGCGTTTGTTTCCTTTCCTTTGGAGAAACAGAATGTTAGCTGGAAGCCCAGTCCTTGTCCTTTAGTCCCATCCAAAACAGAGGGGACTTGGTCTCAGATCCCCAGAGCCATGCTTTGGGACTGGCCCCTGGAGCCTCTCCAGTGCCACTGTGATAAGGCCACCTTTTCGGTCTGCTGTATTGTTTGTATAAAAACGTAATGTGGGCCACTCAGGACCCCATGGGTCAGAGCCTCTGCCCCCTGCCCTCCCCCACGCTTCCCTTCAAATGTGCAGTCACTGAATCGGCCTCTCTGTCCTCCTAGGAGCAGCACCCAGTTGGGCTTCCCCGGACCGCGGGCCCCATGCAGCCCTCCGTGCCCCCAGGCTCCGGTGGCATGGTCTCTGGCGCCAGCCCCTCGGGCCCAGGCTTCCTGGGCAGCCAGCCCCAGGCGGCCATCATGAAGCAAATGCTCATTGATCAGCGGGCCCAATTGATGGAGCAGCAGAAGCAGCAGTTCCTGCGGGAGCAAAGGCAGCAGCAGCAGCAGCAGCAGCAGCAGATTCTTGCGGAGCAGGTAATGTGCCCATGGTGTCCAAGCAAGCGTTTCTTCAGCCCCTGGTGCCCGGGAGGGAGGTACGGGGCAGGTCCTTCTTCAAGGTGTTCAGTCTCCCCGGTTCACAGGAGAACCTGCAGAATTTAGACCTTTCAGTTAGTTAGACCTTTTCTTAGAGCGAATTAGTTTGGTCTGAAAAGAGAGGCTTCAGCTATCCATTTCAAAGCCCATTTGCCAGAGATGTGTCTTCCATTGGAGTCGGACTCCTTTTCGTTGGGTTTCTGGTGCAGGGGTTGGTGTACTCAGCATGCAGGTGGGAGGGCTGGCTCCCATGCTTCACAAGCTCTAACATTTCTAGTGATAGGAGAAAGAAAAACAATTCAGAGAACCTTGTCTCTTAAAAGAAGGTGTTGGGAGGAGGGATTGAATCGGTCACGAACAATGGAACAGGAACAATAGCAGAATGAAAGGGCCCACGGAACTACCTGGAAGCCTGAACTTGAGGTCACAGAAAGGGGCAAATTTAAGAAAACTCCCAACAGCTTTGAAAACAGCTTGGGAAATCTTTAAGTCAAAGGCAGGCCTGACACAAAGCTTTGCCTTAGGCATCTTTGTCCACCTTCCCCATGTGACTCCCCCAGCTCTGAAGAGGTTCCCTGTGGGCTGCTCCTGTCTGCTTCAATGTGGGATTGGGGGTGGGGGTGTTGTTTTTGGAGACGCTCATGCCGAATTTAGTATCACCCCAGGAAAGGCCTTCCGCAAGAGATCCTTAGATGGCTCCTATGGGATCTATACAAGGCATCCCACTTTTTTTAAAAAATTCTCACACAAGGATATATTTTCCATTGAGTTTTAGAGAGAGTGGAAGAGAGGGAGGTGGGGGAGAGAGAGAACCATCGATGTGAGGGAGACACATCAATTGGTTGCCTCCTGCACGTACCTATACTGGGACTGGGGAACCTGCAGCCAAGGTCTGTGCCCTTGACTGGGAATCGAACCCCTGACCTGACGCTCACGGGTCTGAGAGCTGATGCTGTAACCACTGAACAACCAGCCAGGGCAGGGCATCTCACTTTTACTATAGGAGATGTGAGGTTGTCATCTAAGGCTCAAGGCCCAACAGAGCTCTGCCTCACAGTGACCCTTCTAGAATGTTCCTAATAGGGTAAGAATTGTGGAAACTTATCAAGCATCCTCTACCACCTACCATGTAGGACACAGACATGTTAAGATCTCTACTAACCAAGAGCAGCAGTTCAAAGAAAAACCCGTCATCCCCCAAATAGAAAAATTGTACTGTCGAGCACAGTTCACCTAGATTCCATTTTTTTTGCTTTTGTTCCTGAACAGCTGTGTAATTATCTCCCTTTTCAGCAAGGTCAGTCAGCCGCCTGGCAGCTCTTGTACAAACAAACCTCTATCCTTCTCACCCAGAAGGTGTGTGACAAGGAACCGTGCGACTGTCTCTGAGGCAGTGATAAATGGAGCTGCTCAGGGGGAGCTGGGCTTTGTAAATCCTCTCCCCAGCCCATCCCAGGAAGTTTCCGGTGTGCCTGGTACTCTGAGTGATGGCTTTCCATATGTGTGCTGTGACCAGGCAGAGCTTGGCTGTGCCAGCCCAGGGGTGTACCCACCTGGGGAGGTCGGCCAACCCTGGGAATGGGGAGGAGGCAGAGGAATGGGAGAAGAGATGCCACAGAGTGACACCCACAGACTAGGAGGTGAGAGTGTGGGGGACCCCTCACCCAGAACATGGAGAGATACGAAGCTCCTTGGGAAAGACAAGGAAATGAGAATTTAAAAATGAGGATAATTACTTGTGGACTGTGTAGACCAAGAGATGATGAGGACCAAGGGAAGAACAACTCACTCAAGGTCAGAAAGTATCCAGTCTTTGGCCTGTGGCAGGGTTTCATCTGCCAGGGTAGATTTTAATAAGTTCCCAGCCTTCCTTGTGTCGCTCTTTGAAGGACTGCATGGGATAATGTGTGTAAAAGTCTTTGGAAACTGCACAAATGTATATGGGGACCTGGCACATGACCCTGATGTCACGGAAGAGCCGTGCGCGCCAGCCATCCTGTGGAACTGGCTCAGAAAAGAAACGGAGAAAAAACTCAGTGCACTGTGGCACCTCACCTGCACCTGCAGGCCGTGCTTCGGCGCACGCTGTCTCGGGGTCTGCAAGGCGTGGGCCGTCAGCTTTGTGTTTTGAAATGAATGTCGCCATATCCAGGCCAAGATGTTTTTCTCGGTCTTTGCTGCAGCCAAGTGTCCCTAACACTTTCCATTTTGTAAACAACATATTGGGGACACCTGGCCGGTGACAGGAAACAGGATTTGCAGTCTTGCTTATTGTGGGGAACTTTAAAATCATTCGCAGTGGCCCTAGCTGGTTTGGCTCAGTGGATAGAGCGTTGGCCTATGGACTGAAAGGTCCCAGATTCAATTCTGGTCAAGGACACGTGCCCAGGTTGCAGGCTTGATCCCCAGTAGGGGCCTGCAGGAGGCAGCCAATCAATGATTCTCTCTCATCATTGATGTTTCTATCTCTCTCTCCCTCTCCTTTTCTGAAATCAAGAAAAATGTATTTTTTAATATGTTTTATTGATTTTTTACAGAGAGGAAGGAAGAGGGATAGAGAGTTAGAAACATCGATGAGAGAGAAACATCGATCAGCTGCCTCCTGCACACTTCCTACTGGGGATGTGCCAGCAACCAAGGTACATGCCCTTGACCGGAATCAAACCTGGGACCTTTCAGTCTGTAGGCTGACGCTCTATCCACTGAGCCAAACCGGTCAGGGCTAAAAATGTATGTTTAAAAAATCATTCTCAGTGGATTTAGAAATCATAACAGAGCAGATTGAAAGCAGAGGTGGAGTGACATTTAATGCCCTCCTCTCAGAGCATGCAGGGCGTGTTGCCATTCCTGCATTCCCAAAAGTTCCACAGAACGTAGAATTTTCTATCTGAAAGAAACATCAGAGATCATTGAGGGCCTTCATTTTACGTTTAAGGAAACGGAGGCCAGGGAGCTGAGGTGACTTACCTGAGATCACAGGGTTAGAGAGAGGCGGAGTCGAGACTGGAGCCCTACCCCATGCCAGCACAGGCTACCCCGCTGTGTATTGGGTTGTACGTAGGACAGTAAGTGGGAAATTTGGCTGAGGAGAAGCTTCATGAGCTCAGCATACTTTCAAGAATGCCCTTATTTTGCTGCCTAAAAGATTAGCACAGTTGCTTGTCTACACAATTAATTAATTTTAACAGTTTGTGCAAAACACCAAGGTAGGCTCCACAGGACGGAGTACACAGGGCAGAGGCTGTTCTTTCCTTGGGTTGCCAGGGTGCTGTCTGGCCTTGTCGAGGAAAGAGAAAAAGAAATGACAGAGCTGCCCAAGAGGAAAAACAAGAGAAAAAATAGAAATAAACACGTGTCTTAAGAAGTAGTCAATGTGTGTTGTTTTTATAATGAACACGCTACCGAGCAGGGCCGTAGCTGTATGTTGTTTGTAGCCCTTCAGATGGAAGGTGCTGAATGGGTATTAGCTGCACAAGGAGGTTAAATGACATGCCGAGGTCACGCAGCTACTTGACGGCAGACTGCGAACTAAGACCCCTCGCTCTTCTCTCTCCACCTCTTGTTTTCTCTCCCTTTTCACACACAGCATGGTAATGATCAGTGGCCGTGCCAGAATATGGGTAATAGCGTGGGCAAAGCAGGTTCCTGTGAGTGGAAGAAAACAGACTAGCACTAGCACACAAGCTTCCTCGCTCTGGGTCCATGTGGAGCCCCACGTGGTTTCCTTGAGGCATTGAATGCTGGGTAGTTTACTTTTGTGGGGATGGGTTTTATAGGCAGGGTGGCCTCGTGGGAATAAGATTAGCCTTGTTCATAACCCCTAAGAATCCCATATTCCAGTACCCAAAGCATCTATTTAGGTCATTCAAAACGAGTCACTTGTCCCTTTGAGGGCCTTCATTTTACGTTTAATGAGCTCGGTCCCAACACAGCTGAGGACAACCCACAGGCTGATGATGGAAACTCAAAGCCACTTGGCTCACATGCCTCATGAGCCAACACGCCCACACAAAAGGCATGGACAGGGGTGTTCACAGCCTCGGTGTTTGGGACAGCCCCAAACTGGAGCTGCCCTAAGTGACCATCAGTAGTAGAACAGGTAAATTAATTGTCACATTAATAGGACGGACCATTTCTCAACGGTGAGAATGAATAGACCGCAGCTAGATGCATCCCATGGCTGAATCTCCCAAATGTAATGACCACAAGAAACCAGACACCAAAGCCAGACACAAATACACTGTATATGTAAATCCATAAAACCAAGTACAAAAGCAGACATAACTGATCTGAGTTGTCAGGTTCGGGCAGGGGTTCCCCGGGGTCCAATGAAGGGTAATGACCAGAAAGCCCCATATCCTGGCAGTGTTTTGTGTCGTGATCTAGATGCTGGTTACCAGGAGTGTGTTCATTTGTGAAAATTCACCAAACTGTACATATCTGCTTTCTACACTTGCGTGTACGCATGTTATTCTTCAAGACAAAGTTTAGTTTTGGAAAGAACACTACTTTCCTCAGAACAGCAGGTTATGTAATGGCATGCTCTGTCCCCACCTCACCTCCACCCTTCTTGTCCTGTGTTCCAGCAGCTGCAGCAGTCACATGTACCCCGGCAGCACCTCCAGCCCCAGCGGAATCCATACCCCGTGCAGCAGGTCAATCAGTTTCAAGGTGAGGCTCGAGTAGCAAGTAACATTGCCTTATGGGCTGTGTTTGTGTCAGGTAATATTATAAACTAGAGGCCCAGTACACAGATTCATTGAATGAAATGAATTAGAAAAAATATTTTAGGGGCCGGGGAGGGACCTTAGGAGGTTGGCTCCAGGGCATGTCCGGCCCATCTCGCCCAGTCCCAATCAGCCAGACCCCCAGCAGCAAGCTAACCTACTGGTCAGAGTATCGGCCCCCTGCTGATCAGTGCATGTCATAGCAACTGGTTGAACAGTCGAACGAACAGTCAGACACTTAGCATATTAGGCTTTTATTATATAGGATATTTAAGAACTGAGGATACCAACCAATCAAAAGCATTCTGGAGACCCCTTGCTGTTTGTTCCAGGCCACCTTTTGGTCACTGGGCTCCAGAGAGATCCTGGTGGGCTCAGGGAGGGGTCAGGGTGGCTGTGGGGGACTGAAGCAGCTGTTCTTTGCCAGAGGTACAAGAAGCATTTCAATAGTTCAACAACCAATAAGAACATACCAGTGCCTGTTGGCCCAATATCGGCTTTGTTAATGTCCAGGTCGTCATCTCAGTGACCACAGCGGGGGAAATCTTGGACCACATTTTTCTTTGCTAATATCAGCAGGTCAGATGGCCAAAGCCCTCATCTCCAGCAACCAAAGTAGAAGACTCTGGCTTACAGCAACCACTAATCGCTACTGCATATAAAAATAAATAATGCCTTGAGGATGGTTGGACCATCTTGATCCTGCTACCCTTTGCAGTTATCCCAAATCTTGGCCCCCTTTTAGCAATGGGTGTACCATATGCCATTGTTTCATAAAGTAGAAGGTCCACTCAAGTTTCATCCTTTCCATATCCAATAAAGAGAGCCCCTGAGGTTCTCGTGTGGAGTGGAGGATGAGCCAGAGGACCCTACCCAGTCTACCCACCGGAGTTTGCAGGGGGTTCCAGGAGTCCCCTCACCATCCCCTTCCCTTTCCGTAGGACCTAAATCAATGTGTCCTAACATCTCACGGGTTACCTATCCCTTTGTGAATCTGTCAGGAGCTATGAAACCCCTTGCACAGAAATATGCTTATATAAAAATATATACGGCCTTCAAGTAGCATTTCACAAGTGTTGCTGCCCTTCATGGACTGTGGGTGAAAAATTCATGATCTAAGCTGACATTTTCCAGTCTTTGGATTGCAACACACAAACAGGTTGTGAAGATAATTGAACGAGCCACAACCAACATTTTTTCTTTTTTAAAAAAAAATATATTTTTTATTGATTTTTTTACAGAGAGAAAGGGAGAAGGATTGAGAGTCAGAAACATCCATGAGAGAGAAACATCGATCAGCTGCCTCCTGCATGCCCCTGACTGGGGTTGTGCCTGCAGCCAAGGTACATGCCCTTGATCGGGATCGAACCTGGAACCCTTGAGTCTGCAGGCCGATGATCTATCCACTGAGCCAAACCGGTCAGGACACAACCAACATTTTTTCAATGCAATATAATAGAGAAGAAACTGTCAGAGGGTATCATTCTAAGGGAACCGTTTGTTTCTGTTATAAGACCACCCGTGTACATTCTGGGATATGCACTGTGAGGTGTGGGTTAGAGAAGAGCCACTGACTCTCAGAGCCCGTGTAGAGGGCTTTGAGCATGCTGACCAGAGTAGCTACCATTCCCTCCACTGGACACAGGGAAGGGTGAGAGGGAATGGGCCGTCCACAGGTGTTCTATGCAAATTAGTGCCAGAATTCTTTGAAGAATTGCTTCTCACTTGGTCCTGGGTGGAAGGAGTAGAAAAAGTCATTGATACACGGGTAGTCTTTGGTGCAGACACGGGCCCTCCTCTATCCCTGTAGCTCTCACAGTTCCCCTGCATCAGAATCCCCAGCAGAGCTTGTTAAAACACAGACAGCCCACCACCCCCTCAGAGTTCCCCATTCTGCAGTGGGACCTGAGAATTTACATTTTAACAAGTTCCCAGGAGTTGCTGCTGCTGGCCAGAGGACCATACTTTGAGAACTGGAGCTTTATATTATGAACGTATTAAAAACATTAAATTGGATAAATCTGGCATCATGTCCATTGGGTTTTCTAGGTTCATAACTCATTTATTATTTTTTGGAAGGAAGTGACGCACCCAAAGTTAACCATTCCTATCTATTAGAAATTAAGCTGAATGCTTTGGTTCCAATTTAAAAGTTCTACTTCTTGCATTTTTCTAAAGCCTCAAAGCATAGGTAATCAACCTAAAAATTCAGCTACACTGAAGTTAAACAACCCAGTGGACTCCTGAGCTAAATATATCTAATATAATAAAATAGTAATATGCAAATTGACTGTTACCTGAGACACCTAAGCCACGCCTACCAGCCAAGCCACACCTCCCAGCCAACCAGAGCGGCTGTATGCAAATTAGCCCAGCCAAGATGGAGAATGGCAGCCATGGAGCTAGAGCAAACCAGAGGTTCTGTTGCAACTGCCTGCCTAGGCTGGCTGAGCCTCTGCTCACGGCCATGCCCAACAACCAAGCCGAGTGCACAAATTTTTGTGCATTGGGCCCTTAATATATATATATGAATGATCTTCAGTAGTCTCATGTATTTACTTACACCCTAGATATCATAATGTAATATATCTTGGAAAATAGCAAATTGGTAGATAAGAAATATTGTCCTCGGAGAGAAATTCTGTGTGAGAACCTACACATCTCAAAGGTCTTAATGACTGTCTTTGTCTTATTGACTTCTGTGTCTCTGGGCAATGTTACATGCTATGAGAAAATGTTTATTCTTCACAAATACAGGCATCTTGTGAGTGAAAATAGAAGATAGAATTTTTAGGAAAAAATATCATATTATTCTTTCTATTAGAATATGGAAGATTGTCTTTGACATTGTGATGTTAACTAGTAGATAAGAAAATTAATTTGATTATAGTGTCTCACAGTATGATCTGTTTTAAACAAAAACAACAAAAAAGAAGTAGTAGTAATCAGATAAAGGCAACTTAATTCTTTGGATGCACCTGATTTATTTATATATATATATATATATATATATATATATATATATATATATAGTTAAAATTAATGAAGGCATAAAACTAGATTAATAAAATGCTTTTTGGTTTTCTTGAAAATATGGTACTGATTGCTGATTTTAAAATGCCCTTTTTTTTTCATGAGAATTATACTTATATAGTGTAGCCACTTACACTAAGTAAAAATAAAGGTTCGCTTGGCTTAATCTTTTAATACCTCTTAAAAAACATTGCAGCACTTCTGGCCACTTAATAAAGGAACCTATTTCTAATTCAAAAACTTAGTCCAGACAATACGCAGTCCCTCAACATGTCCATTATAAACATACAACAAAAATTTCCCAAATATTAAAGTCTTGTTATCTATTTCCACCAGCCCAGCAGCCTGTGTGTGTAATTTGGGTCTATCTGATCAATCTCTGAGTCGGCAATATTTTTCCTTTAAATTTTTAAATAAGCAACTCAATAACCCTTTTCACCACAGTTGATCAAAGTGGCCATGAAGTCGATACAAATTTAGCCGATAAGGTCACAAAACTTCATAACAAGATTACAAGTTACACTGTATACTAACACCCAGTATGTCATCAGGAAATTTTGATTTCTTAAAATCACTTAGATATAATTAAGATTAAAACAAACAAATGGAAACATTTCTAAGGATCTCCCCCAGATCTTTCAGGCTTCCCCACAGTAACTTTCATTTCTCAATGCAGAATGATATTGATCTCAAGCCTCAAAAACGTAAGTCATACTCAAAATTCCCGTAATTTTCTTTCTTAAAGAGAGAAATAATATATGGAGACATATTTGCTGTCCAGAAATCAATACCCCCATCAGGAAGACAAAAACACTCCAGGTATCTGCCAAGGTGCCAGGCTTAACAAGGTTACACTATTCTCATCTGGTTTCTCATCTCAGTCCCAGGGAGGAGCAAATTTGCTTATAATACCGATTGGTTCCCATGCTGCATCTTTTTTAAATGTCCAGGAAGAAAAAACTATTTTTCTTTGTCTCTTAGACTTAATCATTAGCCAGGGACATAGAACAATCCATTGTGTGCTCCTCCTAGTCCTCCATTGCCTGGGGCTCAAAGGGTGGCATTCCTATTCTCCTGGCCGGTTTGGAGTTTTCCTGGGAACAGGTAAAGAAGTCCCCACTCACATGCCCAGTTAGAGGGGAGTGAGGTGGGGTGTTCATACTCTGGCCAGCTTTTAAACAGCTTCGTTAAAACTCTATTAGCAATCGGCCGAGAGCCACAGTCACTGTGGATTTCAAGTAGTGGACTTCACTGGAAAGATCCATAAAGTTCATTGCCAAGTAGCCAGTAGCAGGATGATTTTTTTTTTCCTAGTTCAGGAAGCTGGCCAGTTTGTACTGACATGTTATGACTCAGAATCTGGAGCACGTGGAAATCTACAGAATGGGTCCAAAAAAACATCCAGGCTGTCGCAATAGCTTCTGAACAGAGGCAACAGCCTTTAACCTCTCAAGTCCTGCTCATGTCTTCAGGGAAATTAGTCTAATGGTCTTTACTGAGAGTATTCTCTACTGAATCATGTTCCTCTTCACAAGTAGAATAGGCACAGTCATCGCATTTCTTAGTTTAGCCTAGTTTCCCTCTCACCTCCAGGAAAAATGGTATTGAATTGGTTAAGGATGGCATCCTATCAAGAAGTGTAAGAAATAACTTGCTTCTGAAATGTGAACAAAAACATCAGGGTACTCAAGTGAAAAAGTCAACTACAGAAGCGTGTGTACAGTGTGATCCCAATTTGTGCAAGTGTGTCTGTTTTTTACATAAATAGTAGTGCGCCGTGGTCAACTCTGGAGGTTGGGAACTTGGGTGACTTGAATTTTCATCTTTGTGCTTTTCAACACTTTCCACATTTTGCACAGTCAGCATATGTTCTAAGCAGAAAAACAATAATCGTTTCTATTAGGGGTGTATTATCAGAGTAGACCCTCTCGTACAGAAGCATTCTGTCTCCCAGAGAAAATCCCAGCACCTGGTACAGTACATGGCTTACCCAGAAGAGTGAGTGATGTGTGTCCTCTTTCCCTGCAGGCTCTCCGCAGGACATGGCGGCCGTGAGAAGCCAGGCAGCCCTCCAGAGCATGCGGACGTCACGGTTGATGGCACAGAACGCAGGCATGATGGGTATGGGACCCTCCCAGAACCCAGGGACAATGGCCACAGCCGCTGCCCAGTCTGAGATGGGGCTGTCCCCTTACAACACTACGCCTACCAGCCAACCAGGAATGTACAATATGAACCCAGGAATGACCCAGATGTTGCAGCACCCGAACCAAAGTGGCATGAGCATCACACACAACCAAGCCCAGGGGCCGCCAAGGCAACCTGCCTCCGGGCAAGGGGTGGGGATGGTGAGTGGGTTTGGTCAGAGCATGCTGGTGAACTCAGCCATGAGCCAGCAGCACCAGCAGATGAAAGGGCCAGTGGGCCAGGCCCTGCCCAGACCCCAAGGCCCGCCAAGGCTGCAGAGCATTATGGGAACGGTCCAGCAAGGAGCCCAGGGCTGGCAGCAGAGGAGCTTACAGGGGATGCCTGGGAGGACTAGTGGAGAATTAGGGTCATTCAGCAACGGGGCCAGCTACTCACTTCAAGCGGGCCAGCCGAGGCTGACCAAGCAACACTTCCCACAGGGACTGAGCCAGGTCGTGGACGCTAACACAGGTGCCATGAGAACCCTCAACCCGGCCGCCATGGGTCGGCAAATGATGCCACCGCTCCCGGGGCAGCAGGGGACCAGCCAGGCCAGGCCGATGGTCATGTCTGGCCTGAGCCAGGGCGTCCCTGGCATGCCGGTGTTCAGCCAGCCCCCAGCCCAGCAGATGCCCAGTGGCAGCTTTGCTCCCAGCGGCCAGAGCCAAGCCTATGAGCGGACTGCCCCTCAGGACATGTCCTACAGTTACAGCGGGGAAGCAGCCGGGGCCTCCTACCCGGGCCTCTCGGACAGTGGCGACCTCGTGGACTCCATCATCAAAGGTGGGCCTGGGGACGAGTGGATGCAGGAGCTCGATGAGTTGTTTGGAAACCCCTAGTCAGGAGGGGACCCAACAGGCAAAAGAAACAGGATGTGGGTCCATCCTGGTTTTTTGTGTTTCTGACCCACGTAAACTGAGCAAAACTGCAGCTGGCTGAGAGTGGAAGATCCAGGTGCCGGTCCACAGCCCCGCGGGACCTCCTTCCACCTGATTTTCTCACAGCAGCCAAGACCAGCCCAGGCAGAGCCCTGCTGCAGGAGAGGGAGACGCACCAGAGGCAGGTGGGGAAGGCGACCCTGGCCCCCTGCACCACACTCCCTGCTCCGCCCGGACGCACTGCTGCCCACGGCCAGGCATCTGTCACCCCCTCCTGGCCCAGGTGCGGAGCCTGCAGCTTTGGAGACACAAGAGACAGAACCTCGGGCAGGAGGAGCCCCACAGAGGCTGCTGGGTGGTTGCACAGGCCGAGAGCACAGGTCAGACATGTGCGGAGCGCTGGCTGGAAAGAGACCTCAGGCTCTAAGACCTGCGCCTAGCTGTCGAGGACAGACGCAAAGGACAGTGGGACGTGGCAGGGAGAGCACAGAGGCTCCTGCAGGCCTGCCTCCTGCCTGGGATGACCCTCAGGAATGCCAGCAGCATTGCCCTTGGCCGCCTCACCAGGACAGCCAGTGAGCTGGGAGGAGGATCGGCCCCCTGGTCCTGTAGTTGGGCTGGAGCCTCCTGGGAGCCCAGAACGACAGTGACACATCCAGGCAGTTCCCATCCATTACCGGCGCCTCAGGGCAGGGAAACCCTGAGGACGCTGTGTCCTGCCCATGACCACCCCCCTCCCTCATCCCACCTTCGTCCCTCCTGTGTCCACCCCAGCGTCCTTCCAGGAAGTAAGGACGTTTTTATCTCTAGGGAGCTTGGGCAGAGTCAAAATAAATGCAAGATCTTAGACAAAGTCTGAAATGCCAAGTGACCCTGGCGTGTTCTTTCTCTGCCGCGTGGAGTTGAGGGGATCGTCTGCCCGGAACTGAGCAGGCTCTGGGTGGGCTCACACACACTGCATCTGACACCTCGGGTGCACCGGGAGGACCGGCCCGGAGGGCTCCCCTGCGGGAAACCCAGGGGGGATGCCCGTAATCCCCGCTCCCCAGAAAGACAAACCTAAACCCCTGAGAGAGGAGCCGCTGAAAAATCAATGGCTCCACCTCACATGTTTGCTGACATAAAGGAGAAAGATGCGGTTCCTTCCATTTGGGCAGTCACCCACTTCAAAAGCCCTGTACAGTTGTTCTCTGTGTGATTCACTCAATGCTGCTCTAACGGAAGGCTGTCTCCATTGTCAGGCTTGTCTCGTGTAAGTCCTCGGGCCCCCCCCTCCCTTGTGGATGCCATGTGGCGTAACTGTTGTCCTGAGTGAGAGTGACCTGTGCTTTTCTCCTCCCACCCCCTCTCTCCGTGTCCAAAAGGCTGGCTTTCACCTGAGCCCCTGCTGAGGACCATGGGAACTGGACTGGCAGCCCTGGGGGAAGGTCCTAAGAAGGGAATTGGAATGGGAAGATGGGGGCAGAGGAGCCAGAGGCAGCAGCCTTGACTTGCTCTCCAGGTCCTAGGGTTATAGATGCACCTGCTGAGGGCCAGGATGGAGACAGAGGTGGCCTGGTGGGCCGGAGCCCAGGCAGGGGCAGTGCTGCCTCTGGGAAGAGGTGTTAGCAGGGTGACCATGAACACCTGCATGGGGACAGACAACACCAGGGAAACGCCTGAGTGGAAACAGATGAAAACCAAAAAAAAGTAAGCAAACAAGAAGACAGAATATATAGTTGCCTTTTTCTGAAAGGTACAGGAAATAAATATATAAGCAATGATGAGAAACTAGAGGTGGCTGATGGAGGAGTGGCTCCATTCCCTTTTAAAAGCTTCCTCCAAACGCCCAGTCCTGGGACCAACTAACTAGAGAGGTAGACTTTAATAACGTTGTTGTTTTTGTTTTTACTACGGTGCTGATGTATATGTAATGTCTAAAAAAGTTATTTGTAAATAAGTTTTTACAATACTGCAGATATCACTGGGTCTACTATCTGTAAAAAAATATACATATAAATATATATATATATATACTGTTTGTTTAAAATAGAGTATTTTTATTTCATCCCTTAACTCATCATCACAGCAGTGGTATTGCACTTCAGATGACATCTAATTACTAATTTGTACTGTATGATCTATGGCAACTTGCCTCATTTTATTCAGATTTTTCTAGTTTTCTCTTTTTACTTTGTACATTGAGCATTGCTTATTTCCTCTTAAGAAATGTACAGAATTCTGAAATGTAGAAATGAAGTGACGTTGACATACCACTTTTAAAGAAAAAAAAAACAAATAAAAGATTGTTATCTGAATCAACCCAAAGTATAGTCTATTTTTGGATTGTCACTGGATCCCCAACCTTAATTAAGCTGATATATTATGCTTGGGTTGTAATTGATTAACTGCAGTTCTTGTCTCAAAATTTTGATATCATTATTTAAACATTTATGTAATAGTACAGAGCAATCAGTCACTCGCAGCCTTTTTAATTCAACCACACAACTAAAGCTTTCTAAATCTGTCCTCCGGGGGAGGTGGCAAAGGAGGCAGAGGAGCGTCAACTTTGAAAAGAACCAGCTGAAGTCCATTTGTGGATTTAGCACTGTAACAGTTCACATCCACCTGGGTCACTCAGAGGACGTGGAAAATGATAGTAAAAATTATATTTTTTAAAAAGTAAGAAAACTCAAGGAATATATTGGAGGGAAAGAAAGGGATTTTAGCCCCACCCATGTGCGCGCGCGCATACACACACACACACACACACACACACACACACACACACACACACACACCGTTTGCCTTATGTCTGCCACACAGCTGTGCCTCTTGGAGGACTCCCTCAGCCAGGGCCTGGCTTAGCCTGCAACCACCTGCAGAGTTAACGTGCTTACACTGTCGACAGGTGAGAGCCCAGTTCACTTCCTGGACAAACCCAGAAACAGGACTTACATTCCAGAGCTCCCCCTGCAGGATCAGGCAGAGGCTGGGGCTTCGCCTAAAGTTGCCTCCTTATGGGGCTGCTTGCCCCATTTCCCCAATTCCCTTTCTGTTCCCCACCCCAAGAGCCCTTTGTTCACAGTTCACACACATGTGACTCCACCCTTCGATTCTAGACGACCACTTGGGGAGAGTCAAAAGTAGATCCAAACAAAGGTGACCTTGAATGTATAGAGGCATGGAGGCTGCGGAAGAGACCAGTCCTACCCACAGTGGGCTATGGTTCCAGACTGGTTGGCAAATTGCACCATGTGACACTAGGTAACATGAAAGGGAAAAATGAACAGGATGGGGGGAGGGCTCGCAGGAGCTCTGAGAAGGGTTGAGCGCTCCTAGTTCAGATTAAAACCACACCTTTGTGCCCGGCCAGTGTGGCTCAATGGTTGACCATTGACCTGTGAACCAGGAGATTCACATTTCGATTCCCGGTCAGGGCACATGCCCAGGTTGCAGGCTCAATCCCCGGAAGGGGGCATGCAGGAGGCAGCCAATTAGTGATTCTCTCTCATCGATGTTTCTCTCTCCTCCTCCCTTTCTCTCTGAAATCAATAAAAATATTTTTTAAACCACACCTTTGTACTAGTATTTAAGTGAAAATGTGTTCTGCACTAGATGAATGGAATAAGTCTCTCCTTTAAAACAAGTTCTTATATGTAATCCTATTGGCCTTTCAAAAATTCCAGTTCAGTGAGTGAGGGAAAAAGATAGGAGGTATTGGGGAGCATAAGAGGCCTGGTTGGAACAGCCTGAGAAAAGGAGAGTGTGTGGAAGGCCGCCTTCCCTGTTGATCGGAATTCTGACTTAGGGGAGACTTAGGGGAGTGTGGAAGGCAGTGCCCCTAATTATTCCTTGACCTTCCCAAGTAAGTCTGTGCACGTGCACACACCCCCGAGTGTTTACTGGAATCTTGTGCTTAGTTCCTGGATGCCCTTGCCCAGAGGACAATGTAAACTAAGGTGACCAGACATCCTGCTTTTGGCGGGACAGTCCCAATTTTTAACAGTTTGTCCCATGTCCCGCAGTGTTTTAAAAAAGTCCCGGTTACTCTTTGTAATATTTTAAGTAAAAAGAAAGAAAGAGAGAAAGAGAGAAAGAGAGAGAGAGAGAGAGAGAGAGAAAGGAAGAAAGAAAGAAAAAGAAAGAAAGAAAGAAAGAAAGAAAGAAAGAAAGAAAGAAAGAAAGAAAGAAAGAAAGAAAGAAAGAAAGAAAGAAAGAAAGAAAGAAAGAGTGAAAGAAAGACAACCCCCCCTCCCGGTCAATGGTGTACCACTTTGAATCTGGTCACCTTAATGTAAACACACGTGTCCTCCCAAGATTACTCACCTACTGATTGTATCTAAAGATAAAAATGCCAATAAAAGCCTAAGGAGGCAGGCAATCGAGGCTGCTCTGGCCACTAGAACCAGGAGCCCCTTAGACCTCTCTTTCACAGTCAAACTGTCTGAGTAATCTGTTCATCACTCAAGGAGCTGCTGGTCAGCCCCACAGGAGAGCATAATGTCTATCACTGCAGAGACGTTTATCCAAGCAGAGAAGTCAATCTACTCCAGTGAGAAAGATGTATTTTGTTGCTGAAAATTAAGGAACTTTCAGAAGCATTGCATGAGCCATTTCTGCCTCTGCCATTTTTTTCAAGGAAGACTGGAGAAAAAGAGGTGAAAAACAAATAACCTGATACTTTTCCACATGAATGACTTTGTTGGTTACACCCCACCCTCCTCCAATTCTGCAAAGTGTGAAGGGAAAACACCTTGTTGTATAACCAGACCTTTATCTTTTTTAAAAATATATATTTTATTGATTTTTTACAGAGAGGAAGGGAGAGGGACAGAGAGTTAGAAACATTAATCAGCTGCCTCCTGCACACCTCCCACTGGAGATGTGCCCGCAACCAAGGTACATGCCCTGGACCGGAATCGAACCTGGGACCTTTAAGTCCGCAGGCTGACACTCTATCCACTGAGCCAAACCGGTCAGGGCTATTTTTTTTAACATGTTAAGCGCCCAGCCTGTTTTATCTTCCAGACAGAAAGTATAGTGTCAGTCACCAATGACTGACTGGCTGCTTAACATGTTAACATATTTTTAATGATTTCAGAGAAAAAGGGAGAGGGAGAAAGAGATAGAAACATCAATGGTGAGAGAGAATCATTGATCAGTTGCCTTCTGCACGCCCCCTACTGGGGATCCAACCCGCAACCTGGGCATGTGCCCTGACCAGGATACGAACCGTGACCTCCTGCTTCATAGGTTGACTGAGCCACACCAGCGGGCCAGACCCTTATCTTTTAATTTTATTTTCCTCTTTTCCCTTTGGTTTTCTCCTCTAATCTCTTTTCCTTTTGGTTTTAAGTTCTAAGGACATTAGCTTTCCATTCTGGTGTCTTCTGGATGAGCTACCACAGACACCTGTCTTTTTCATGCAGCAGGTGGAGGTAATTACGGCAGCGTTCACACACGTGGGGCTCACGTGTCCCTACCTCTCCCAGGACAGCTGGCTCTATGGATGCCACAGATTCCAAATCAAACATACAGCTACTAAGAACTATCTGCTTTAAGGACTTGACTTTGCTTAAATTTTTAAACTTTTTTGAACACTTTCCAAAAAATCAGGAAAAAAATTATACAATGAATAACTATATACACTTACCAACTCGATTTGATAATTGTTAACAGGTTACCAAATCACATACTTACCTTGTAGAACCATTTCAAAGTAAGTTAACACACTCCAGCCAGTTCACCGCGCCCCCCCACCACACACACACACACACCTCTCAGCTTGCAGCTCCAAAGAATCAGGTGTTCTCTGCCCTCGCTGCCTCTAAGTATCACACCTCACATAATTCACATCCACTCCCTAATAGCATCTTATTCTCGCTCCATATTCAAATTGTCCCAAGTGCACCCAGATGTCTTCCGTGCTGTCTTATTCTGACCAGAATTTTTTGTTGCTGTTAATCCTCATCTGAAGATATTTTTTCTACTGAATTTTAGAGAGAGTGGAAGGAAGGGAAGGGGGAATGAAAGAGACACATCGAATGGTTGCCTCCTGCATGCACCCTGACCCAGGTGTAGAACCAGCAACCTAGGTATGTGCTCTTGACCAGGAATTGAAACCAAGACCCTCCAGTGTGCAGGCTGGTGCTCTAACCATTAAGCACACCAGCCAGGGCCTGAGGATTTGATGGAGGATCCTACATTGCCATTTGGTTTTTTATTCTCTTTAGACTCCTTTAAGGCATAAAAGTTCTTCTCCATCCCTTTTGTTCATATTGACTTCTTGAGCCAATAAACTGATTTCTAAACATAAAGTCAATTTAACTAATATGCAAAAAATATATATGTAACTGTCAGAGAGATGGGAAATTCACATTTCTCAAGCCAATGCATTTGCTCCCTGTAGCCCAATTTGTAGGCATTAAAATGATCAAGAGGTTGCCTTGGTGACAACAAAATTAGAACAAAGGAAATAAATTCTGTCGTTCAGATATTTAAAGATGCAAAACTCCGATATCATGGTATACCCATCTTCTTTTTCCACATGCTGTTTAACCAAACTCTGTGTGTGTTTATAATTTAAATTTGTGCATTCAGGGGTCCCTCAGCCCAGCCTGTACCCGCACAACCTGCCACCTGCCACCCGCACATCTCGCCCCACCCACCCCACACACATCACCTGCCACCCGCTGATCCCACCCGCCCAACCTCACACCATCCACCGCCAACTGATCACGACCCCCACCCACAAACCACCCATCACCAGGCTGGTCACTCCCCACCCCCACACCAACCACCACCCCACTGATCGCTCCCCACCCCCACACCACCCGTCACCATGCCATCTCCATCCCGCCCACCCCCACATCCCACTCACCTTGTCGCTGGCACTGCACTGGCCTCCAGGGCTGCAGGCCGCCATCTTGCCTGAGCTGATTTGCATACAGCCATTCTGATTGGCTGGTGGGCGTGGCTTACCCCATCCCGGAGAAACGGTTAATTTTAATATTACGCTTTTATTAGTTAAGATAGTTTCCATTTAGATGCAAAAAAATAGAAGTTGTTTAAAAATCCGCAAACGTAAGATTTAAAGAATTGTATTTTCCCCACTTCCAAAGGAGTAATTGTGCTTTAGGGTCAAATATTTGCCTTCTCTTCCTTGTCTTCAGTGTATAAGACAATTAAAATGTTACCACACAAGTCACCATAACTGACCAGAATAATAAAAAGTAAAAGGCCCCAGGATTATAGCATTTTAGAGCATTAGCCTCATTTTACCTGTGAGAACACTAAGGCAGAGAACCACGAAGCCAGCAGGCTGCAGAGCAGGAGCAGCATTGCCTGGCTCGAGCCCTCCCTGCCTTGCTGCTCTGCTTCTACTGAGGTGCTCGGGAGTCTGACAGCAAATGTGGGGTGGGGGCAGGGGGGGAGGTGGGGGAATAGGCTTGGAGCCAGATGTCTCTGTTCCCAGACCAAAATGTTCTTGGTGTACTTTGGGTAGTTGGTACCTGTGCTTGGGGTGCAAGAAGTTGTTTTCTCCCCTCCTATTCTAGAAACGCTGGTGTTTAAATACCTTTATTTCTTTTTCTCTTTTCATAACCTTCATAACTTCCTTTGTACACACAAAAGAGAGAAGTCCCGATAAACAGCTCCTTGAATATCCACACCAGATTCAAGGTGTCCAGCTTTCTCCGGAAAAACTGACAAGAGAGCTTTCTCCCTGATGAGATGCTACATGCTCATAATTCCATTTTCCTAAGGTCCCTGCAGACTGCGAGGCGGACACATTCCCATTTTACAGAGGAAGAATGAGAAGAGAGGTCATGGTAATTGTGCCAGGCAGTGGTGGCACAGGGGCACAGCAGCCAGGACCCCAGCCCCTGGGGGACAGGAAAGCATCAGAGCCCAGCCCGGTGCTACCCGACCACGGCCCTCTCTGTCCCTGCCCCGGGCAGGATGCTCACCGAGCACAGGTCTCTGGATGGCGCCTTCCCTTCTCTTTATAAAGTCCATCTTCACAGCCAGGCTTATTTGTGCTTAGTCGGTGGCTCTCTGCTCTGGCTACTCTGTGTGTTTGCCTGACTCCCCCACGAGCAGCCACCTGGGTTGCTTTCCAGCCGCCAGTGAAGTGAGCTCAGCTGTCTTATCAGCGTCTGCCTGGAACTTTCTATCCAGGGATAAGCAGTCTCAGAGGCAGGTGATGGCCAAGGTCCATAGAAAGCCTCGCAGGGTCCAGCGGCAGGTGGGACTTCAGCTTGCACTTCTCTAACCAGGCCCAGCGCACTTCCATTGGTGATCCCATATACCCTCCCAGAGCAAACTTCCGTTCTTAAGGACACAGGGAATCGAGTCTCTAAAGGGTGTGTTTCTACAAAGCCACTTCAATAAAAACAGAACCAAGACTTTTTGTTTGTTTGTTTTAATGGAACAAGTGACACCATTGAACCTTCAGAATAGAAATAACTTCTGCAAGCATTTGAGCAAAGGGGGGAAGTGGAGGTTAGAAGTGTCTCAATTTCTTGGCAATATCAATGTCCAGGTATTCATCCAGAAAGCTGTTTGCAATCCCAAGAACTGCCAGGATGGCCAACAAGGCCAGAGCCCCCAGACTCAACCGGAAACCAAAGATCCTGCAGGGCGGAGATGAGGGAGGGAGGTGTCAAAGGGCTACAGTGGTGAGGCTGGGCATCCTGTGGTCGGCTGCTCACTGTTGATGCCCAGAATTCCATGTTTGGCAATTTGAAAATCTGCATTCATCATATAAATTAAAGGGGATGCCTAACCACACAGATTAATTGGCTCCTCTGAACAGTCAAAGGATTATTAAGGCTAGGCAGAATTGTTTCCTTGGTAACTTTTCGAAGACAACACAAAATTTTTGCAAGGATTGTAAGTGTGATGGTCAGCCCTAGCTGATTAGCTCAGTGGATAGAGCGCAGGCCTGCAAACTAAAGGGTCCCAGGTTCAATTCCGGTCAAGGGCACATGCCCAGGTTGTGACTTGATCCCCCGTAGGGGGTGTGCAGGTGGCAGCCAATCAATGATTCTCTCTTACCATTGATGTTTCTACCTCCCTCTCCCTTCCTCTCTGAAATCAATAAAAATACATTAAAAGAAAGTGTGATAATCAAAGAGTGCACACTTACTACACACTTGTATTCTTGACCTTTCCTGTCTGGTGCCTAGTTGTGCATGTACTTGGGGAGATGTGGCCTCAGGCAATCACAGCCATTGGTGCTGTTAATACTCTCAGGAACAGCACTCTAATACAGACTCTGTCCACTACTTTTTGCCCAAACATCAATTCAATTCTTGGGTTCTCCTTACCGTTTTTTAGCAGCTTCCGAATATCCCCAGAAATATTGGTGACGGGCATACATGTACACCAGACCCAGACAAGTAGCGAAAACTATAGAGGAAAAAACAAAGAAGACACAGAGTCTGAGGGCAGTCTCTCGAAGTGTGAAAGCTGAGAAAATGGTCACAAAATGTCTGACCAAAGATGTGTGTCCAAGATGCATAGAGAATTCTGATGACAGTTCAGCAGTTGAAAGAAAAACAGCCTGACTTTTGCAATGGGCAAAATATTTGAATAAAGAATTCACAGGGGAAGATAAACAAGTATGCCAATAAGCACATGAAGATTTTTCCCACATTATTCATCATCATTCAATATCAGCAAACTGTGATTTAAAACCACAAGATGACACCACTGCACGCCCACGAGAATGGCTCAGACACTAGAAGACTGACAATACGAATGTTGGTGATGGGGAATCTTCATACGTTATCAGTGGGAAAACAAAATAATACAGCCACTTGGGGAAAAGGTCTGGTAGTTTCTTATAAAACGACACATACTTTTGACCCAGCAATTTCATTCCTATGTATTTACCCAAGAGGAATGGAAGCACATGCCCATAAAAAGACTTGTACAGAATGTTCATTGCAGCTTTATTCACAATAGCCAGAAAATGGAAACAGCCCAGAAACCTATCAACAGGAGAACAGATCACCAAACTGTGAGACTCATGCAATGGAATATCACTCAGCAGTGAAAACATGGTGAATCTCAAAAACATTTTGTGGAGTGAATGAGGCCACAGGCCACAGTGTGTGCTTCCAATTATGGAAAGTTCCAGAATGGGCAGAATTACACCAGGAAGAAAACCATCGAACAGGGTTTGCCTCTGAAAGGGGTTGACTGGGAAGGGCGTGGGCAATGTCTGGGTGGTCATGTACTCTATCTTGCTAGGGAGTTGGGTCACACAGATGTACACACTTGTCAAAACTCATTGAACGGTGCACTTAAGATTTTTTTATTTCTTTAAAAATAAGTTTTACCTAAAAGAAATATAAAGCATGGCATGATGTCCTGCCATCCTGTCCAGGATAAAACATCAACACCCTCCTACGTGAGCAGCCCTCCTTTCCTCAGCACCGCACGGTGGGAACTGCTGAGCCCTCTTAGAAACACGCAGAACGTATCCGTGCAATTCTGATATGATGGATAGAATTAAAGTCAGTATATTATTAGGTCACAAACATTTTCTTTTTGTTGTTGTTGATTTGAAAGAGAGAGGAAGGGAGAGGGAAAGAGAGAGAAACATCATTGTGAAAATATCAATTGGTTGCCTCCCTGATGGGCAGGGAAGGGGGGTGGTGCGAGGGAGGTGGTGCGAGTGAAGGGGAAGCAGGGATCAAACCGCAATCTGGGCATGTGTCCTGACCTGGAATTGGCCTTCCAGTGCATGGGACGATGCTCAGCCAACGGAGCCACACCAGACAGGCTAGTTTCTTCTATATACCAGGCCTTAGTCTAAGAATTGGGGTTAGCAGTGAGAGAGATACAAGCTCTCTGACTCTATGGAGTCTATCAGCAAAGACTGATGACAAACACATACAATAATGAAAAGAAAACTAGACTTGAAGGTGCGGTGAAGGAGATGAGGGATGGGACAGCGGGAAGTGGAGGTGGTGCTTTTGATTTTCCATTCTGAGGGGATGGCATTTGTGTTGGGGCCTGAAGGATGCCAAGCAAGGTGCCTGAGGAAGTGAAGAGACTCTGAGAGACTACCGTTTGAAACTCCCCACCTAATGAATGACTCCCCAAAAGCCAGTGAGAACTGTTCAGAAGCAGTAAATAGGCAACTTACTTTGGATGAGAAAGAACCCAGAGAAAATTACAAGAAGAAGACACCTGAGAAATCTCTTCCTGGCAGGCAGTGGGCCCATCACAATGGGATCCAAAGGCTCCAATGGCAGAGGCAGAGGCCATTTATCAAAAGGCACTTTTCTAACTAGTTGTTCATGTGGTCTCACCTGACAAGGAGCCAGGCCTTCATTCGTGCCCTTCAGGGACAGCCGTGTGAGTGGGAATAAAGTTAAGAAGTCTTTCTCTAAAGGACGTCTTGTCTGAAATTCCTTAGTCGGCAGTAAAAATTACAAGAAGAAGGTGATAGGATTGTGTCTGAATGCAGTGGGATTGGGGCTTATTTAACTCATAGCCATCACGGGTCAAATTCAAATGAGGCCATCAGAGTTATCAGAAAGCAGAAGGGGTTGCCCTGGCCGGCATAGCTCAGTTTGGTGCATCCTCCTGTGCACCAAAAGGTGGCTGGTTTGATTCCCAGTCAGGGCACATGTCTGGGCTGTGGGCTAGATTCCCAGTAGGGGGCAAGCAGGAGGCAGCTCTCCATTGATGTGTCTCTTTCTCCTTCTCCCTTCCTCTCTCTCTCTCTCTAAAAATCAATAACAATATTTTTAAAAAGAAAGCAAAATGGATTGACTTTCTCCAGCTAAGGCAGCTGGCGCTGATCTAACCTCCCATGAGGCATAGTTTGGGTGAAGCCCTCGGCGTGGAAAGTAAGTAATTGTACAGTTGTTACAAACAACAGCACTGCACCCCTGGGAACTCTCAAGAAAAGGGACACGGTTGTTGGGTCAAATTCCATAGACCCTGCTCTGTACTTGAAAGCTGATTTTCTCCTCCATGGTAACTGTGAAGTTAGACAAATTCCTTAACTTCCCTGTACTTCCGTTTCTTTGCATGGGAAGCAGGAATAAATTATAGAATCCAAGGGTGGGGTTCGAAACTCTGTCCCTACATTAGAATCACCTGAGAGGTTTCAAACACTCCATTGCCTGGGCAGCCCCCAGGTGTGGGTGGGGCCGGGCAGCAGTATGAGTATTCCCCACGTGCTTCTGACCACGGTGCCAAGGCCAGCAGTCCAGGTCGGCCACCACCGCCCAGAGAAGGGTGCCCACGGCAGGGGCGTGAGATGACACATGAATAAACAGCAGCTCAGGTTCTGCTTCAACTGGGTCCTTCCATTGCTTGGGATTTTAGAAAATAATCTTGATTAAGGCTGTTAGTCATTCATGCAAGAGTCTCCCAACCCCCTTCAGTAGCCCTGGAGATACAGCGGCAAATGGGGCAAATTCCTGACCTCAGGGAGTTGACATTCTGCTGGGAAACCACAGTGAGTGACTGTGAATTGGAGCTAAGGTGAGGTAAGTCATCAGCCTCCCCCACTATCAACTGCAGGTCAGGACACACACCTGCAGGGGGTCTGGGACATGATCCAAAGGAGGTCAAGAAACTAACGCAAGATCTGGAAGTCAAGAAAAATGTTGTGTCATTTTTATTCTGAAGTGCCCAACACATCGCTTGTTTCAACTTTTTTTTAAAAAAAAAGTATTGAATTAAATTAGAATAGAGCAGAGCTAGACTATCTGCAGCACAGTGCTCTTTGATGAACAGAAAGGTTGCTGGTTTTACTTAAAACAACTTCCAGGATTCGTACATGTGTGGTGGCATGTCTGCCCCTCAATCGTTCCGAGAACCATAGTCCTCCTTGGAACAGAGTAGAATGTGTTCTGCAATTACCTTGATTGAAATACCATCCAGCCATCCACAGTGTAATCATGAAGAGTGGGTAACACTCCACACCATTCTGTCTGCAGGAATAAAGTAAAGACGTGAGTTATTTTGTGAGAAAACTCTACTCCAAAGTATTGAGTTTCAATCTAGAGGTAAACTGTCCATTGTCTTTTCACAAAAATAATATAGGAATTTACATAAAGAGCTTAAATAACCCTTCCATGTAAAATGACTCTTTTTTAAAAATATGTGTTTGCTGATTTTTAAAGAGAGAGGAAGGGAAAGGGAGAGAGAAACATCCACATGAGAGAGAGACATGGATTGGTTGCCTCCTACACACCGAGACTTTGAGGGCCGAACCCACAGCCTGGGCATGTGCCCTGACTGGGAATTGAACCAGCAACATTTCGGTGCAATGGACAACGACGCTCAACCAACAGAGCCTCTTGGGCTAGGGCTACAGTGAGCCTTTTGAGGTGAGACTGAAACATCGTTTAAACCTCAAAGCAGGGCCAGGAATCACTCTCCTATTACAAGTTGCCAGAAATAGAAATGAATCATGCTCTTTTCCATAAGAAAGGCCTTGAGGTTGTCATGATTCTGAGCCTATAAAGTGCTCTCTATCTTATCTGAAGAACCCAGAGAATAACTCAATTCCTGTTAAAGAGCTTTCTTCCCCCACATTCCCTCCTATCCAATGCTTCTACTTAAGTGACTCAGCACACTTTTTAAAATGGTCTTTAAATAATTCCCCTAAAACCTCCTAAGGTAAATGAATGAGCATATTTCATCCCCATTGTACAGAGGACAGACAGAGTCCACTGAGCCCACAGAGAATCGAAGGGAGACCGTGGACTCTGAAGTTCTGTCTTCATGTCAAGTCAGATTACCTCTGTACATAGAAGACTTAGATGGAAACATTGATACTATTTTAAGCAAAAGGGAACAGTTCTCTGGGAACTATAGTTAATGCATCTGCACCTAGCAAAGGGAAAATGATAAATCCTATTCCTCTGCCTTCCAGTGATCTTGGTGAGACTGGCTGTGTTCTTTGCTGACAATGTCACAACCAGAAAGAACTTTAATGTAATTTGTAATGAGATCTCGAGTGGATCTTGGTGGAAAAGTCATGTACAGGATTATCAATGATCCCACATGCTTTATTATTTTAATTTTATTTTATTTTTTCCCATCACCATTGATCCCCTCTATGACCTCCTCCACTTCCACTCCTTCCCCCCCCCCCCCCGCAATCACCACCGTGTTGTCCACGTGCTTTCATAAAGAAGCCTTCAAAGCTTGAGCACCACCATGGCTGGTTTGGCTCAGTGGATAGAGCATCGACCTGAGGACTCAGGGGTCTCAGATTTGATTCTGGTCAAGGGCATGTACCTTGGTTGTGGGCACATCCCCAGTTGGGAGTGTGCAGGAGGCAGTTGATTGATGTTTCTCTCTCATCGATGTTTCTAACTCTTTATCCCTCTCCCTTCCTCTCTGTAAAAAATCAATAAAATATATATTTTTTAAAAAGCTTGAACACTTAATTTGAGGTGATGGGCAATTGACCCAGAAGTAGTTGATAGTGGCCAGTGAAGTCCCTAAGTGATATTTTTAATTGGAAAAAAAAAGTGTTTGGTTTTTGCAACTCAGATGGTGACATCAGGGGCCCCTGAACCGCTCTCCTCTTGTGGTATGTACAGCTGCACACAGAGCAACTCCCTCTGAAAGTCCAGACACCAGCCGAGTGGCTCCTACCCCTCGGTCAAATGAGGAAACACCCACTCTGTGTTATTTTTATAAAAAAAGGCCCAGCCCTGACTGGTTTGGCTCAGTGAATAGAGCATCGGCCTGCAGACTCAAGGGTCCCAGGTTCGATTCCAGTCAAGGGCATGTGCCTTGGTTGCGGGCACATACCCAGTGGGAGGTGTGCAGGAGGCAGCTGATCAATGTTTCTCTCTCATTGATGTTTCTAGCTCTCTATCCCTCTCCCTTTCTCTCTGTAAAAAAATCAATAAAATATATATTTAAAAAAAAAAAAAAGAAAAGGCCCAGACACACTCTCACCATAAACACCAACCCCAGCACAGCGCCCTCCCATCAGGAGGGAACCCTCAACGGCCAGCTTATTTCTGAGGCCCGCACACCCAGCACCCCAACCTGAAGGCTGGGCCCCCCAAACACTGAGCTCTGAAAGCCAATGGGCTCTCGCCCGCACGACCCAAGAGGCTTTGGGGAGGACTCTAGCAGGGCGGTGCACGGCCATGCCTTACCCTGCTGGCCAGGAGAGGCTGTGCCCCTGCACACAACCCCTGGGCTCCGGGAAGTAACTGAGAAGATAGGAGGAGGAGGGCTGAAGCCCTAGTTAGCAGGGCTTGTCAGACGCTATTGATTCAGGTCAGGATGGGAAGGTGACAGGCATTTGTGATCCTAGAGGCCAAAGCCTGGCGCATTGGGCCAGTTTAGCACCGTATCCCTGCACCTCCTTCCCCAGGAAATGAGCCCCTTGCCCCTGTGAGCTGTCACTGACGTCTCCCCCTGACCTCCTGTCCCAGTGACTGTACTTTTCCCTTGGCCCCTCCTTTGCTGACCTGCCTAAGCCAGTCCTGGAGCCCTGCTATTTGCTGACAGTCCTCTCTGCTGCTGCCTGCCAAGAACATGAGAACACCAGGATTGCTTGGTCTTAAGATACCTGAATCCCATCCTACCTGCTCATGATGACCCAGCATGTGCCCGCCCCAGGGAAGTGTCCCATGCGTGGATGTGTCCCAGGACAGCTCATTCACGGTAAGCTGTCAACAGACTTCATTGACCTCAAAGAGACCAAACTCTCAAAATTTGTTCTTAACAATCCTTTCAATAACAGATCACAATTACCAAAATGAGAATAATTATTGGTCTCTTGTGGACATAAAGGCAGATCTATTTTGTCATCTTCATATAGGAGATCCTCGGGAAACATCTCCAGATGGGACAGAAACCAGCTAACAGCAGCTGTGTCAATATCCCTTCCTGTGGGAACAGAAGGCCCCATTGAGAGCCCCCAGTGATGCCCATCCCCTTCCCTACACATCCGCTGAGAGAAGCTGAACCTGTCCCCTCATTGGCTGGTTAGAGCCCTCTTTGTGTCATGATCCTGTGCTCCTCTGATATTTAAGCTTCCCATGAAAAGAGCAGGGGGAGGTTCTCCTTTGTTACAGGCAGATGTCACCATGGACCTCCCCTTCCACACAAGGCTGAGAACAGAAAGAGTCTTTGCTGAAAGGAGGTCGGTAGACAACCGTCCTGGTCTGCCCTGGACGGGAAAGGTTTTCAGAACATGGGACTTTCAGCTTTAAAACCAGGACCACCAGTAAGTTTTCTGGTTGGCCTGGAACTAAAGGGTTTCCTGGGACACAGAACGTTGAGTGCCCACACCAGGAAAGTGCCAGGCACCTTAGGTGGGCATCCTACAGGCCAGCCTGGTGTAGCCTGTTGAGACTTATGTAGTTACGGCTGCTAAAACCCTCATGGTCCAAGGGAGTCTGAGCCATGAGGCTGAGGACATGTGGTCTCTGCAGATTCCCACCTGGATCTGAAAGCTGGGAGCAGGGAAGAGCAGTTCCAAACTAAATGCTGTTGGGACTCTGTCTCAGTCATCAAGGTACTGCAAAGGTCACCTCATTTGGGGGGGAAAAAGAATCCATTTATGGCAAGACAACCCAAACTCTGACAGTTCCTGAAACATTAGTCTCCAAATGGTTTTAATCACATAGCCCTAACCGCTCTACAGCCCTCATAAAAACATGCACATGCCTACGGTAGCAGAGGTGCTAGCTGACGGCCAATGGACTGAGTGGGTGCTGCCCAGCCCGGGACAACACCCCCAGCCTGCTTACATTCAGGCGGCGCCCCTTCTTGCCAATGGATAGTGCATGAAAGTGAAATATGTCACTTCTGAGCCAAATGGTTAAGTTGTGCCAAGTTCCTTCCCCCACTCGCTGGTTGAATGGGGAGAACTCTAAGCACCTGGGTGGGAAAAGACCCCCTAGGCGGAAGGAGCTGAGACCTCTGAATGACCACGTGGAAGGCCACCCAGTAGGAACACCCATATAGGACTTGACATGAGCAAGAAGGAAACGTCCATTGTGTCCAACCATTGGGAATATGGGGTTGATCCATCAGCACAGCTAATACAATTGACTTGGAAAGACTGTCGTATGTATTATAAAACACACACGAAATAGAAATGAAAGGATGCAATTTTAAGTATAAATAGAAGTTCGGATGCCCCTCCCCCCTCTTCCCAGCAGATTACCTAGTGCACCCTCTCAGGGTACACATCACTTCCGAATATCTTTGTGATTTGACAGAGAGACTTCTAATGGACAGACAACTTTGCTTTTAACAATCTTGCTCGTAGGAAATCTGAACCATTCGCTAAAGGAAAAAACCTGAGCAGATGTAGAACATTTCTAGTGCTGTGCTCATAGTGTGATATCTTTTAAAAACTAAAAAACAACAACTTAAAGGCACTTTCACAGATTTTCCTCTTCCGAGTTTCTGTTTGCTGCTTTTTCTGGAAACCTCCTTTTGCTTCATGGCTGTTTTCCCAAGCAGCGGGCTGCTTGCACTGTTAACAGAGGACCCAGGCCCCCCGGCCGCTGGCTTCCGACCCTGGGATGTCTTTTGGATTGTTACCCTGACGGGGGGTTGGAGCACCAGGCTAATCCACTCAGAAAAGTCTTGGGGATGAGAGGTTGCTGAGTTAATCTTTTATAGACGCGTAACTATCTAAATTGCTCCTTGTCAAGTAACCCTTGTGTGGGGACAGCTGCAGGAGGTTGCGGCGGGTGGCAGGAGAACATGACTCTAACCAGCACTTGTCAGCGATGTGGCTGACAAGGCACAGGGTGAGCATAAAGGAGTGAGGCTTGCAGTTCATCCAAATGCCAGCCGTCCCCTGACTCCCTGAAAACCACCCAGCCTGTGCACAGAAGCTTTTGGGGGTGGCGCTGAGTGTTTGTGCCCTCCCCAAAATTCATATGTTGAAGCCCTAACACCCATATGTTGGTGTAAGGAAGTACTTAAGGATGCACAAGGGCAGAAGGGCCCTGATCCCATAGGATTGGTGTCTTATAAGAAG
Source organism: Murina feae (assembly GCA_004026665.1). Taxonomy (NCBI): domain Eukaryota; kingdom Metazoa; phylum Chordata; class Mammalia; order Chiroptera; family Vespertilionidae; genus Murina; species Murina feae. Next base: position 49,227 of record PVJC01007059.1, read on the forward strand.
AAATAGCCGGGAGCTCTCTGACACCCACCGGCCTCACTCTCCCAGCACCCAGGCACACATGCACAGAGGAAAGGGCATGTGAGGACACAGCAAGCCACGAAAGGAGAACTCTCCCCAGAAAATCAAGTCAGCCAGAACCTCGGTCTTAGCCGAGCAGCCTCCAGAACTGGAAAAACAAATGTCTGTTATTTAAGCCTCGGGGTCCGTGGTATTTTGTTACAGCAGCACACTCTGACTAAGACCGGTGGCTTGCGGAGCAGGTTGCTAGAGTTCAAATAGCTCACCATTTAGAGTCATTTTTTCATCTTGGAGAGATCTCCAGCTCTCATTTAGTGGGTAAGTACATTCTGTGCGCTCAGCTAGTGCCCAAGAGGGGTACACGTGGAAGAAAAATAGAGATGTGCTTGCTGTCTCTCTCATTTAACTTATTTGCACTTTCTACAAAATCAGGTGACCCACATTTCCATCATCTTAGCAACGCAGAATGTTTGAAAAAGTACTATCTTTCTAAATTTTTCTTTTCTCTGTAGTTTTTAGATACGCATTAAGGTCACTTGTTTTAATTTCTAAGTTTCAGAATTAGAATTCAAAATGACTATTAAAAAAAGTGAAATGGTAACAACAACAAAATTACAGAACTACACTAGAGTAAGAAGAGGGTAATATTACAAAGAGTGCTCAGATTTGTGACGACTGGGTTTTCTTGGGCCTTATGGACCAGGAACTGAATTCTGGACCAGGAACTGAATAATTTAGCATGAAGCAAATAAGGATACTTTAACAAAAACTAAGTAAGAAGCAATTCCTCTATCTTACCCAGAAACATGAAACCCTTGTTCAAATACTACGTATACTTCTAGACTCTTGGCTTAGAAGTAATATGAAAAATCTTATAATCTAAAAATAACAACCTAATTTTTGCAATGATTGGAGAAAAACAGCTAAAGAACTAGCTCCCTAGCCTCAACATGCAGAAGATGAAAGACACTCAGTAAATGATCCTCAAGTGTCTGATGAAGAGTAAGGTGATTGGCTACTTCCTTCCAGTGAGGACAGAATCCGAGGAAATGTATTTAAATTGCGGCAAGATTCATTTAAAACTTGGATCTACTTTTCAGATTTAGAAAAGCCTTTAATCTAAAGGAATCAAGGTGCTCAAATTAGACTACTGCATAGAAGTTTCTAAGCTGAGCAAGAGCATGAGGGAATGGCCCTTGGTGAAATTATAACTGCTATTCTCACAACTGGGGAAAGGCTGGGAAACTCTAGAGAGAGTCACCTCAATCCGTGTAGGAAAAGAAGGGGAATTGAATGGGGGCTCTGGAGAGGGACCCTTGGCTGGTAACTGGGTAAGTTAGGCTTCATAATAAGCATCTTTGCTTGGCAAACGAATATGCAAGCTGAGGTTCCCCTCATACAGCACACAGCTACTTCCGTGGTGCTCAGAGGGACCCTGCACTAATTGCTCTGAGATGCCAAGTCCTCTAAGTCTTAGAGGTGGGGTTCGCCGTAACACCAGGCTTCCTGACTATGCTTAGAGCAAAGCGGCAGGCAAAAGGGGAAGGGAAAGGCAGTGTCTCCCTTACAGCCAAGGCCATGAGACCTCTCAGGGAGGCTGACAGGCCTCCATGTGTGGTCCAGGAGAGCCAGAGAAGAAAGTGCATCCCCTCTTGGGAACTGGCAGAGCTCAAGGGAGCCCGCCCTTCACACCAGAACAGGTGGCCCAGTAGGCTTTGGAATGAAGTGGTTATCCCCAGGGATCCCGCCTCAGATAAAGCTGAAATGGCTTTACCAGTCATCGGATTTGGACAGGTTTACCCTAAACCTTGCCCTCCAAGGCAAGAACTGGGCTAGGGCTGAGAACCATCTCAGGAGAAAATCAGGGAAGGGAGTAGAGTCATCAGAGCCCAGCCTCTTTGTACAGGCCCCTCCGCCTCTGCAACAAAGGTGGGTAGAGACTCCACGCACTGGCTACCTCAAGCTTCAAAGAGCATGAGAAGGGTGTTGGTCCAGAAGCGTGGTTCTCTCTTTTCCCCACATCAGAGGGGTGTGTGTGTGTGTGTGTGTGTGTGTGTGTGTGTGTGTGTGGCCAGCCTGAATTCCTGAACTGAGGAGGAAAACTGGTTTTGCAAGGAATGTTAGGCCATCAAACCAAACAAAACCCTGTCCCCAGGTAAGGCAGGGGGCCTTGTTTTGAGCCTTGAACCTAAGCATACCTGGGGGAAGGGTAGATAAAAAGAATTCTCCCTTAAGGGCCTTGAGGGGAGGGAGTATATTTACAAATCAATGAACTCGAGGGGCAGTTATAAAGCAAGGTTCTCGCGTACTACCCCTACTCTGATTTGGATTCAGATCAATCCCTGAGTCCATGAGTGTTATTAAAACTGTGATTTCTGGGAGAAACAAGATGGCGGCATAGGGTAGACACCGTAAATGCAGCCGTGAACAACTATTCCAGAAAAACCTCGAAAAGAACACACGGACACCACTCGCACCCACAGGAAGGCTGGCTGAGTGAAAATCCTACAACTAGAGAAGAGTCTGAGACTCAGAGGAGCAGCGGAAGCAAAGTACAGAGGTACGGAGGCATGCGCACAGGGCTCGGGGAAGGGCTGGCACCGGGGGACGCGGTTCTTTTCCAAAACGGAGAGAGCCACAAGTCCCCAGCGGCTCTGATCTCCAGTTCCAAGCGAGTTTCTAAAGACCCAGACACCCAGAGAAGGGGGACTGACTGGCACCAGGAGGAAATCCAAAACGGGTTTCTCTCAGCGTTGCTTGCAGCAATTACCGTGGGACACAGAGACCTGGTGTCTCTCAGCGCCGGGCTGAGAAGCACCATAGCTATTTGCTCCGCCTCGTCCTGCAAACTCCCCGAGGCCCCGCCCCTCCCAAGCTGCGTCAGAGCTAGGGCAGAGGCTTAATCAATGCCTCCTTAAAGATACAGGAGCCAGCCCCAACCCAGTGGCCAGAGTGGGACTAACCTAAACAAAACAGATCCACAAGGAACACACTCGGGGCAGATGCAGTGAGCATAAAAGCTCCACTGAAACAACTCTTG
>PVJC01007060.1:0-52768 GCA_004026665.1 Murina feae
CAGCCCTGGCCACAGCTCAAAAAAGAGAACAACATGCAGGGGAGGGCAAGAGTCTGAGAGATCAACATAGAGGGGTGCCTGCTCCAAGCCTGGGGGCAGGCCCCCGGCAGGTAGACACACACAGGAGGACTGCTCCCAGCCTCAAATGCGGCTGGGGGCAGGTCCCCAGTGGTGACACACACACATACACACACACACAAAAGACGCCTGGCAGACTGGGGCCATCATAGGACATCCACTGAGGGGTCTCAGACTGTGAGAAGGCACAGGCCGGTCTGAGGGACTCCCTCCACCCCGAGTGCACAAATTTTTGTGCACCGGGCCCCTAGTAGATATATATAAAATTTATTTTTTCTAATTTTTTTTCTCCATCTTCTTAACACAAAGGTAGCGCACTGGCCACACTGTTCTGCACCCAACCACAGGGTTGCTTGGGTTGCTGAGACTTATAAACCACCCAGTTGTCTGACCATGATGGATGGTAAAGTAAATTACATGATTGTATAGCAAAGGCCTGGACACAGCCATCAGCAGTTACTCAAATAAATACTATCTCATATCATGAAAAGTAATATGTCAAATAAAAACCGAGTGCAGAGTGCATGTGATCTCTACTGGATGGACGCTGTTTCCCAGGAGGGTGAGGTTCAGAAGAGGTATCAGGAAGCTGTAAATCCCTGAGAGGAATAGAAGACTTGAGTATAATGTTTTTCCACATCGTATAAAAGCAACTAAAAAGAGGAGGCTGTGAGCTTTCAGGGAACTCAGTCTTGAGGACCCTGAACCCACCCTAGGTGGATGGCCAGACCCCACCACTCTTTTCCTGTCTGACTTTCTAAGATTGAGGGTGTTTGTGGTTCACTGCATCGCAGAAGTAAATGTAGAGCAAACACCCCACCCAGGGCAGGGACAGGATGTCAATGCTTCAGGTGACACACTTGTGATGCCTGCCTGAAGGGTTACCCAGAGCCTGAGGGATAGTGTTGCCCTTCAGCCTGGCACTTACTTATTCATCCATTCCATTTATCCATCCGTCTACGTATCTACCCACCCACCCATCTCCCACCCACCCACCCATCAAACCGTCCGCCCACTAGTTTTCTTTATTCTTTCACTTATCGTTTGTCTGTCCCTGTGCCAGGAGCAGGGATAAAATTGTGGATATGGACACCGGGCCCCCTTCACACAGCTGCCGAACGGCAGAGCTGGAATCAGAACCCAGGCTGCCTGGCTCCTGACTGCAGGTTTTTCTGGAGCAGGAAGGCTAACACGGGTAACAGAGTTCTCTTCTGCTCTCAGAGGACAGATGAGGTCATATCTAGAGATCAGGAGACTGGGGCTGGGGGCCCCAGGGTTGGAGCAGCACCTCCCAAAAGGCCTTTTAAGTTTGGGAGCGATTGTGTGGTAAGGACTCCACTTCCCTGTAGGACCTGCCGGGATTCCTCAGTGGCTTGCGAAAGCACACTCCCTCCACCCTCCGCTGCCGGGCCTGGCACCCAAGTCTGGGTTCTTTCCAAAGAAGGAGGAGGCTCTGCTCAGGGCAGGTGTTCACAGGGCACAGCAGCTGAATCCCGACCTCCCCCACGCCTCCTTCACTAGGGAAGATCAGGTTCCACTTGGAGAGCAGAGCTAGGAAGCGGGGTTGAGGGCTAGAGTCTTAGAAACGGCCAAAGGATAAGTGTGCTTTTATCAGTCCCATTTTACAGATGAAGCCACTGAGGCCACAGAGGTTAAGTTACCTGTCCTCAAAGCTGGGGCCCACCAAGCACAAATCAGGACTCTACCCCCAAACATCGCTTGCTGCTCTTCAGCCACCTTCTAGCTGATGGCGGCAAATTTTTTCTAGCTTTCTTGCCCTCGGAGTTCTGGACACTCATAGCTTGCTCTTAGGCCACAAAGAAGAATGTGTGGCCAGGCCGGGGCCTGGGACCACTTCACGTGCCCGTGGTGTGTGCCCAGCGTCCTTCCTCTCCAGACCTGGATGCCTTCAGCCCTGGCAATGGAGATGCCAACACCTGCCCTCGGGCTTCTTCTGATGACTAAGGGACTCAGTACGTGTCTGTCTGCTCAGCCTGCAACAGTAAGCCTTCCGAAGCACTCAGGAGTTGGCAGAGTGTGTCCCTCATTCCCTTCAGAAGTTGTATTGTGTAGTATTTCTTGGAATGAACTAGAGGGAAATGTTCCCCTAACTAGGTAAATAAATAACACAACTCTGAAAGCTGCAATGTCACCGAGGCCCCCGTTTGCTCTTCAGTTTTGGAGTCTTTGCCCACGCTGGCCAAAGAGCAGCGGCGGGGTGGACGGCGGGCGGTGAGGGGGCGGCCGGTGCTTCTTGCTCTTGCTCTGCAGGTGAGTATCAGGTGGACCCTCCCACCAAGGGCACCTAGAAATGGCCCAGAAAGGTAAGCCTGGAGTTGGGAGCCCCTTTTCCCCTCAGGCAGGCTGGCTGCCGTGGCAGAGGGGGAGAAGCTCCAGAGCTTTGGGGTCTGAAGGTCTGGGGGACAAAAATCAGAACGCAGGCCCCACCATGGTGGTGGTTCTTTGATAAAACTCTAGGCTTGCCCTGACCGGTTTGGCTCAGTGGATAGAGCATCGGTCTTCGGACTGAGGGGTCCTGGGTTCGATTCCGGTCAAAGGCATGTACCTTGGTTGCGGGCACATCCCCAGTGGGGGGTGTGCGGGAGGCAGCTGATCAATGTTTCTCTCTCATCGATGTTTCTAACTCTCTATCCCTCTACCTTCCTCTCTGTAAAAAATCAATAAAATATATTTAAAAAACAAACAATCAAAAAAAAAACCCAAAACCCTTGGCTTGAGGCGTGACTCTAATAACTAATGAACATGTTCAGGAAATTAGATAACAGGAATTTCAGCAGACACGTGGAAACCATAAAAAAGAAGCAAGTGGTCTGGCCAGTGTAGCTCAGTGGTTAAGGATAGACCTATGGACCTAGAGGTCATGGTTCGATTCCCGGTCAGGGCATTTGTCTGGGTTGAGGGCTTGATCCCCAGTGTGGGGTGTGCAGAAGGCAGCCAGTCATTTATTGTTTCTCGTCATTGATGTTTCTACCTCTCCCTCTACTTTCCTCTCTGAAATCAATAAAAATATACTAGAAGAAAAAGAAAAAAAGAAGAAGCCAGAAGAAAAAAGAAAAGGAAGTTCCAGAACTGAAAACACAAAGTGAAGCTAAGAATGGCAGTTGTTAGGATCACAGACTGAGCCACAGCCCAGGTTCAGGTCCTGGCCCCAGCCTTCACCTCTTATAATGCCAGCCCTTGTTTCTTTTTCATTGAGGTGAAATTCATACAACACACAATGAACCATTTTAAAGTGTGTAATTCAGTGGCATTTAATGTATTCACAATGTTGGGCAAAAACCAGTTCTCCCTCGTTTCAAATTTTTTTCCTCACGTCACTAAACGCCTCGTGCCCGTTACGTTGTCGCTCGCTGTCCCCCCCACCCCGCCCCCGCCCCCTCTCCCGCAGCCTCTAGTCTACTGTCTGTCTCTGTGGGTTTCCCGCTTGCGGCTGTGCCATGTCAGTTAAGCATACAGCATGGATCTTTTGCGTCTGGCTTTCACTTAACATGTTTTCAAGGCTCGTCCAAATTGTAGCATGGGTCAGTATTCCATTCCTCTTCATGGCTGAATAATATTCCACTGCATGTATGCAGCACATTTTGTTTTACCATTCATCCACTGATGGGCGTTTGAGTCGTTTCTGCTTTTGGCTAATATGAATAATCTTGTATAAACATTTGCACACAAGTTTCCATGTGTTTTCATTTCTTGGGTACATAGTTAGGCGTGGAACAATTGTTCCTTAACTCCTTGCAACAGTTTCCTTGTCTAAAAAATGGGGCAGATGGTGGTACCTAATACACAATTGATCAAGGGGCTTAGCTTGATAAATGATGGCTATAGATCAGGGTTGTGACCCAAGCAGGTTGTAAGTATTTGTTGACATGTCTGTCTGCTCAGCTAGGTCGCAGGGCCTTCCTGATGTCTGTCTGCACCTCAACCCCAGTGCCTGGAACCCTGCTTCCATGGAGCAGACAGTGGCGTTACCTGTCCCTTGGCTCACCAGGGTCATGGGGAGCACAAATACTATTGCTCTTTTCAACCACTGGGGAAAATGAAGCTATTGGAAGTAGAATAACTTAATACTACAAGACTAAAAAGAAGCAGAACCTGAAGTCCAATCTGAAACCTCAAGCAAGGGTTCATTCATTCATTCATTCATTCATTCATTCATTCAATGTCAAATATTTACTGAGCACCTGCTTTATGCCAGACATGTTCTAGGCAGTGGTGTTTTCATGAATTACTTGGGAAAACTATATAAATAAGACAAATAAGTTACATTCTGTATCTAGGTGATATGTGCCAAGCAAAAATAAGGCAGAAAAGGAGGACAGAGAGTCCGTCGCCCAGGGAGAGTGGGAGGGCTACAACTCCTATACAGCTCATCAACGACAGGACAGGGATTTGAACCTGGATCTGAGTCCAGAATCTGTGCCATGCCTGGCCTTCCCCTGGTTTCCTGGGAGGAGTGTGGGGCTCTGGTTCAGAGCTGGGGTTTCAAAGTCAGACCTACTAACAGGCTGCTTGCTTAACCCCTCTAGGCCTCAGTTCCCACCTCACAGACATATGTGAGGATTCAGTGTGGCAACAGATGTGCACGGGGAGGTTGCTGTTATGACTACCATTGTTAGTACTGTACTAGAGGAGGTTTGCCTTCTGAAAAGCCATCTGGTGCAGGGGACTCCCTCTAGCCCTAACCAACTTGGGATCGCACGACTGGCCAACTGTCTAGGCCGCCAGAAGTGCGAGGAGAAACCAAGCCTTCCACCCTTGGGGGGCAGTGACCCTGCTAGACCCCGTGAATTTGGCCAACCAGGTTCTGCTTGCTCTCAGGTTACTTCCCTGTGAGCTTCTGGAGCCAGCTGCTCTCCAGTTTGGGCGTCAGGGTTACTAAGGAACATGGCTCCGATACACTGTCCCCCCCGCCCCCACCCCCAAACACACACTCTATTAAAGACCCACGTGGAGCATTTGCAGGGAGGATCGACTCCAGCTATTCTGGAAGGCCTGTCTCTGTCAGGGGCTGATTCTGGTCCGAGTTGAGAGTGTATTTACTGGCCAAAGTCTGCTCCAAAGTAAACATGTCATCACATTCCTCACAGCCTGTAACCTCCATGGGGAGAGGCTGGGCCACCGTGGAGCTAGGCTGGTGAGGACACTTTATCTGACTCCATTTCAGCAGGATCCCACTTCATTTACTGGGTGGGGGACACGGGGAGGAAAGAAGCAGAGACTCCTAAACAAGCTGAGTGAAAGGACACATTTGGTGCAGTTGATCTCTGTGGTGGTGAGAAGGGGATTTAGAAGACAAACGTGATGTAGGGAGAGAGCACCCATATTCATGTAGGTGTGCCTTTAAATTTAACCTTACTTATGCTTTGCCTTTTTCTATCCATAGAAGTAGAACAGACTTCTTGTCCCTTCCTTCCTTCCTTCCTTCCTTCCTTCCTTCCTTCCTTCCTTCCTTCCTTCCTTCCTTCCTTCCTTCCTGTGTGATAGACTTACAGTAGACAGCATATATTTAAAGTGTATAATTTGATTTTTTTTACACACGCACACATATTCATGAAACCACTACTACAATAAAAATGGGGAACATTTTGGTTGTGTCAAACTTGTATATTAAATATAATCATGTTCTATTTAAAAAAGAGGGGGGGCATAAGATCACTCCAAAAAGTTTCCTCAGGAGGGGACAAGAAGAGATAAACCAAAGAACTTATATACTTAGATGCATAGCACGTGGACACAGGCAATAATAAGGTGGTGAAGACCTGGGGTACGTGGGTAGAGGCTGGGAGGAGAGGAGGCAGGGAGGGGAAAATGGGAGATATATAAAATACTATCAGCAATAAAAAATAGATTAAAAAGAAGTTTCCTCATACTCTTTTGTACTCTTTCCCTCCCTCCCCTCTACATTTCTAGGTACGCCAGGGTCTGCTTTCTCCCACTCGAACTGGTTTCCATTTCCTGGAGTTGTATTCTCTTTCTGTCTAGCTCTGTTCACGCAGCACAATTATTCGGAGATTTAGCTGTTGCTGTGTGTCTCCATAGGTCCTTCCTTCTTCCTGCTCAATAACGGGTGCACAGTGTGGCTGTACCGGTCTGTGCATCCATTCACCTGCTCACGGGCCTCTGGGCCATTGCCTGTTCTGGGCAGTTACAAATCAAGCTGCTATGAGTATCCAAGTGCAAGTCTTTTACAGACGCATGCTTTATTTCCCTGGGGTAATTAGTCGAGAGTGGAATGACTGGATCATATGGTAGGTATACGCTTAATTTTCTAAAAAACTGCCTTCCGTATCCGGTATACCATTTTATATCCCCACCGACAGTGTATGTTCAACAACATTAAACATTTAAGACAGAAAGCAAAGTCCTTCAGGTACAAAGTAAAAGTTCTTATAATTCTACCTCCTAGTGACTGGCTGGCTCCACTGTTTACCATAAATCTTGCAGGGTTTCTTTGTTTTCTTGTCCACACACAGAACCAGACTGAGGCGCTGAAGTGCCCTGGGTAGGCTAATAATCTGGCATGCCCTCAGCCTGATATTGCAAAAACAGTTGTTCAAAATTTACTTAGGCAGGCTGTGGAGCAACTGGTTTTCTGTTAATAAAATATATCATTCTTTTTTCTTTTCAAAATAAAGGATTTATTACATGCACTGAATGAAATCTGACCTCTGAACTTCTTTGGAATGGTCCTGGAATCGTAGTTGCTCAAGCTTTTTCGGGCTGAAATAAAGGGCATAGGATTGGGTGTCACACTAACAAAACGTTAGGTCCTGGTGCAGCAAGAAACTCTGACCAAGGACAAAGCTGACAGCACCAAAGACCCAAGGGAATTGTCTCCCAGCTGGACTCTGACTTGGTGGCACAGGCCAAAGCTGCCCCAAGGGCTGGGAAAAGGAATGTTCCAGTTTCTCCCAGAGGACGCTTGTTGCCTCTGTCACTGGTCTGTCCTGTGTGGAAGCCTAAGTAACTGGCCCCGTGTTTCATCTAGTTCAGTGCTGCCTGGGCTCCCCTTCTAGACTGGCACCCTGGTAGGCTGCCCGGCGGTCAGCTTGGTGCATGTACTAACACAGAGTAGTGGTACTGGTATTTTAAATGTGTGCAAACGAATTGGATCATACCAATTCACGCTGGCACTAAATCCCAAGATCTTTCCACATCAGTCTATGTAGATCCATCACATTCTTTTTGAAGATACAGAACTTACCACTTGAATGAGCCCTCCCTCACCTTGGGGATCTTGTTAAACCACAGCCTCTGAGTCAGCAGGTCTGGGCGATGCCCGAGATTCTGCACAGCCCGGGTGCTGCCCCAGCTGCTGGTGGGACCACACTCGGAGGAGCAAGGCCAGCGTGCACGTGAGGGACCGACCCACGAGTGAGGGGCACTTGTGCTGGTAGAAGCAGTGCTGGAATAAGCACCCTTGGATATCAGAGGAGCAGCGAGGACGGGTGTTAGAGTCAGAAGACGGACACCGAGCGCTGACCCTGGCACAGTGTGACGGGGAGCAGGTCACTTACCTGTGCAGAGCTGCCAGCGAGCGGTCACAGCTGCCTTCCCTCTATTAGATCCTGGGGATAAAGACAACCTGCCCTGTCCTTGAGCTTCTGAGAATAACAATCGTACAGCAGGGGGGAGTAGGCAAGATAAGGATGGAAAGGGCTTTGTCTGCTGCATCGCCAGCCACAAAGGGCCGGTTCTGTTCCAGTCGGAAGGCAGACTGGTTTGCAGGTGAGCAGTGACTAGACAGGGTGTTCTTTAGCAGAAAAGTGCTCTGTGGCATTTGTCTGCACTTTAGAAAAACAAACCAGACGCACACATACATCTTCCAAAGAAGCCAAAGTCAGACTGGGTGGAGCAAGAGGGCCAGTCCCTTGCAAATTAGTGTGTGTGTGTGTGTGTGTGTGTGTGTGTGATTCCAGAAAGACAGGGAAGGTATGGGGCAGGCTCTGGCCCTGGGTTCCACCTTGGGCTGGGAAGGCCCAGAGGGAGGAAGTCAAGGCCCTTAGCAGGCTCTGTCTCCCCCGTCTCCCCTGCTGAGTGAACGACACGCAGTCGTCCATGAATGGTGGCCACCACCTTCATCCCTTCCCCATCGCCACACAAATTGTGCTTCCGGCAGTCAGGGCTGTGGGCTCTGAGGGTCTGAAGAGCTTAGAGACTCAGAACTGGCCTCTGGACCAGGGTTTGAAGGCAGACTCTGACACTAATATCAAAGGGACCCTTGAGCAAGTGACCTGATTTATTTTGCAGCCTCAGTTTCCCCACTTGTAAAACGGGGATGGTAGTGATAGCACCAAGTTCACAGTGTTTTCGAGATTTAAAGGATCACTCACGGACATGTGATGCTCAGCTCAGGGCCTGACTCCAGGAAGTGGTCACTGACTGCAGTTGTGGGATCAAAGGAGATAATATGGATAAAACTGCAGCAGGCCCATTCTGAGCCCCACCTCAGCAGTGGGTGAGTGGGAGAAGAGGGGGAGGTCGGTGTCTTCTCCCCGCAGCCTGCTCCCCCACAGGCCCCACCTCCTCTCAGGCAGGGCTGGCTGGTGGGTCCCTGGGCCTTCAAAGTGCCTTGGCCTTAAGCCAGGCCTTGGGGCAAGGCCTGTTGTCCCAGCCCTCTTCATGCTGCAGGGGCTTTCTCCCAGGACCCCGCCCGCACGGTGCAGGGACTTTTGCAGAGAGGGCGTTGCCGAGAAAACCAGCACCTCTTCCCCTAGGAGGTGGAAGAAGAGCAAGTATTTTCATTTGTATTTTGCTTTTTCCCCTTTCTGGCAGGGTGTGGAGCTTGGTGTAAAATTACAACTAAGAAGGCTCACCCTGGGAAGGACGTAAATTTATTTTCTAAGTCCTGGTTCTCCATCTCTGTTCCCTTTAAAAAACAGGCTTCTAAATCGGGAACTTTCAGTCTTTGCTCTTTGATGTGGTTGAGCCAGGCTAGTAAACCAGGGCAAGTGGAGCAGGGGAGCTGAGACATAGTTCACCGAGCAGTTGGCAGCATCTAGCAAATCTAGGTGCCAAGCAGTTTTCAGCCATTGAGTAAATCCTGTCTTCTGTAAACCAAGGGCACTTAATAAATGGTTTGCACTTCTCCTCCCCAACTAGAGGGTAAATAGCTTAAATCACGCTACTCGGGGAGACAGGTAGCAGAAATGTAATTAGTGCCATTTGTGCAAACCACACGCAAGAATAGATGAAGAGCTTAGCCAGTTTGGCTCAGTGGCTAGAGCATCATCCTGGGGATGTAAGGGTCCTGGGTTCAATTTCGGTCAAGGGCACATGCTGGGCTGGAGGCTCGATCCTCAGTAGAGGGTGTGTGCAGGAGGCAGTCGATCCATGATTCTCTCTCATCGTTGATGTTTCTCTCTCCCTCTCCGAAATCAATAACAATATACTAACAAAAAAGATGCAGAGAATAAATCTCATTTTGGTACATCAGCATAAAGCTGATTAATATTTTATTGAGATCCTCTTCTAAGAGCGCCCCTAAACTTCCAGCCTTTAAAAACCCTTGAGACAAAGGTCCCAGTGCCCTCTCCCTCCCAGGAGCACTCCGTACCTTTCGCTCCCCCACTCTCCTTCCCCACAGGCAGGCATCTCCTAACCTCTAAGGGAGCCCATGAGTCTCGAAACCAGGGAGCCGTGGGCAGCGGCAGCCCTTCCTGGGCTAACCCCCTGCGCCTGTCTCCAAGGCCCCTCTGCCTCTGACTTCTTAGTGAGCCAGAGCAACCCAGCCAAGGCTCATTTCCCCACCTAGTCTCTCTCCTGTTGCTTCTTCTGTCCTAGGCCCTTCCTTGTTTCACTGTCCCCAGCTTTAATAAACATCTTCTAAAAATCACCTGGACTCGTATCATGAAATCTTTCCTGCACTCTCAGCGGCCCTAGGTAGACCCACTCAGGGGGTGGGTCTGGGAAGTATACTGTTACTGTAGGTTACAGGTTGGGAAACAAAGTCAGGTACAGCCCCAGGTCCCTGCTTTTCTTCATGACTGTTGCCTTTCTCAGTCCTTCCTTAGTACCCATTCTTTGTCACTCTGACCTTAGGCTTATGACTACTCTCAGCCTCAGTTTCCTACCTGTAAAATGGGGATAATAACTACCCCTCCTGTGGTTGGCCTGATGATCAGATGTCAGTACTCAAGAAATGGCAGCTTCTATGATTATTTCTACCATTTTGAATATCCGGACATAGGAGTGGACCCCAGGACACTGAGAAACCACAGAATGCAGGTTCACTGGGCCCCCCACAGAACTGGGTTCCCGAAGGTGCCAAAGGAGGTTCACACGAGGCCACAAGTTATAAAAAATTAGGTCATCAGGAAACCATCTGAACCCCCAAATGGCGTTAGCACCCAGGGACTGGGGGGTCAGAGGTTTTAAAGGCCTCCAATTGGGCGTTTTCAGTGGGGAGTTCTTGGGGCAGGTCTGGGTCCTGGGCAAGTCCTGAGGGGAAAGTTACTGGTTTTAGCAAATGGAATGTGGTCTCAGAGAAAGGGAATATCGGTTGCGAAATGATCTAAAGGTCAGTTTCCGAGGGGAGGGGGCATTGATTTGGTCATTTGATCAAACCTAACATGGAGGTAGGTTTCGCATCTAAGGAAGAGGTTCCCAGGATCAGGACCCTGGTGAGAGCATGATGGGTCTCCAAGTTGTTAACAGGTGTATTTCAATATCAAGCATATTTCTATCCTGCACTGTCCAATTGGAGAGCCAGCAGTTGCCAAAGGCAGCTATTGAACACTTGGCAATATGCCGAGCCTAAATTGTGTTCTATATGAACTATTGATTGCATATTGAAATTATAACTTTTTGGATATATTGGGTAGGGCTGTGGTAGGCAGGTAGATAGACATGAGCAAGGACGATGGGCCAGGTGCAGAAGGTCCTCAGGGCAGAAAGCTTCGGGTGCCTCACGGGCAAAACTGGGAAAACAAGGAGCCCCCTCTCCCCCGCCCGGGGTAACCTTTCTTCCCTTAGCATGTTTGGTCTAGACCCCTGATGTCTCCTCTCCTGGCATGTCACTAGTCGTGCAGTGAACCCCCTTGGAGGAGGAACAAGGGGTGGGAGAGTGGCCTCAAGTGACTCCCATGCAGGCCCTTGCATGACCACTCCCTTACACAGTAACCCTAGGGATAACATCAAGGGCTCAGCTTCTGTGTTTCAGCTCCCGGCCCAGAAAAGCAGCAAAACCAGACAAGCGAAGTCATGGCTGACATCAGGACCAGCTACATCGACTAATGACGGCCGACCAATCAGTAGAAGCCTGAACTCTAAAAGGACACACCTGGAAAGCTGATGAATATTCTATTGGGATCCTCCCCTGAGTCCTGGAGGTACCCTCAGAAAGAGGACCCAGCTCAGCTCTCTCTCCCAGGAACACACGCCTGCCTTTCCCCTTCCTCTCTTCTTCCTTCCATCACTTCTACCCCGAAGGAGAATTACCTTTACCTTTCTCCTCAGCTCCAAAGGCCCTTCTTTTGCCTCTTAACTTGTTTCCTGACCCCATTTCTTCTGCTCACTTCTCCTACCTCTGTGACTTTCTAGATAAACATTCTCTTACAGTTTGAGTCTTGGCTCTGAATTCTTTCTCAGCCAGAACTCAAGTCGCGAGGTTGCCGGACGCAGGTCCAGTCTAATACCTGGTGCGGTTCTCACTGCCAGCAGAGTGACCAACTTATTTTGCCAGAGTCACTCTTGCTTTTAGCACTAAAATGAAAGGTTTGCATCCCAGGAAACTCCTTAGTCCTGGGCCAACTTGGACAGTTGGTCGTCTTACTGTTGGTTAAAATATATTGTTTAATTTTACCTGTTGTTTTTTTTTACTTTTTATTAGGAAGTTTACAATGACAATGTGGCTCTCATTATATTCATACTAGAGGCCCTGTGCACAAAAATTTGTGCACTCAGGCAGGAGGAGGTCCCTCAGCCTGGCCTGTGCCCTCTCACAGTCTGGAACCCCTTGGGGGATGTCCACCTGCTGACTTAGTCCTGCTCCCCAGGGGCGTTGGCCTAAACTGGTAGTGGGATATCCCTCTGGCAGCCTGGGAGTCCTCGGGGGACGTCCACTTGCCAGTGGGGAGCAGTCCTAAACTGCAGTCAGACATTCTTAGCACTGCTGAGGAGGCAGGAAAGGCTCCCACCACCACCAGTGTATTGGCAGCTTCTGGCTTGTGGCTGAGCAGAGCTCCCCATGTGAGAGAGCACTGACGACCAGGGCAGCTCCAGCATTGAGGGCCTGTGCCCTGGTGGTTAGTGTGTGTCATAGTGACCAATCATACCCCTTCATTCTGCTGTTAGAATCAATTTGCATATTACCCTTTTATTATATAGGATTGGATAGTGCTGGCTCTGTTAGGTCTTAAATCCCAGACCATACTCTGCAAGAGGACGGAGGTGACATTTTTCCTCCTTCAGTCACTGACCACGGGAAACAGCATCTAAACTTCAGCAAAAAACAAGCATTGTGACCGAACAAGGTGTGAGAGGCGGGGACTAAAGGATGGGTGTGATTTTCCCAAGCGGGAGGGGAGAGAGGAAGCATTCTTGGCAGAGGGCACTGCCTGAGCAAAGGCATGGAGGTGGGACCCAGGGAGCTATAGAAGCACACCTGCTTGATTAGAGGAACCTTTCCAAACCTCCTCAGAGGCGCTGATTTGACAATTGGTGCAGCTTTGAGAAGGAGGCTCACAGGGCTTCCCGCCTCCGCCCGATGTCAACCTTCAGGTTCAGCTAGTCTCTTCCTTGGGATGCGTCTGTGCACCTGCGACTGTCTTGTCAGGTCCATGCTGACATGTAGCAGTGACTGCTCTGCTCTGTGTATTTCTTGGTCAGTTTATTCTCACCATGATCTCTCGGGGCTGTGGCAGATGGGTGTCAATATCAGGGTAAAAGATGGGGAAGCAGCCAGGGCTTCTTACAGAGGACTGGAGTCTGGGAAAATACAGTTAATTCCAGATTTTTCAGGGGCTGGTGGTGAAGTCTGTTAATTCTGCCCGGTTTCCAGCAATATTTATTGAGCACTGATTGTGTGCCAGGCACTCCAGTTGCATTATCTAATAGCCTAGGAGTGGGGTTATCTCCATTACCTGGATGAGAAAATGAAGGCTCCGAGAGGTTACTTTTCAAGGCCACGAAGCCAGAACAGCCAGAATTCACACCCAAAGACTGTGCTTTTCACCTCTTTACGTGTTCCCACTCTGGCAAGTTCTACCAAGAGATCAGATGGCGAGGACAAAATTTGGAAACAGGGATTAGGCATTTGTTAAATGAAGGTCTTGTCCTGCAAAACTAGACTGTGTTGGCTAAAATGCTCCCTGCAGAAATGCTTACCTTGAGTAGTTTGGTCCTCATCTTTTATCAAATACTGATAAAGAGCCATCTGAAGACCGTGTCTGCTTTCTCTCCTTGTCTCTGAAGTCACTGATCACCACCCTCCGCCATGGTTGTCCAGTCTCCTTCACCCCATAAACTGCTCACTAGAGAACTCTCAAGCTTCTGATTGAATGGAGGGAATCATGAGGCTCATCCTAAGACAAGATGTCTCAGCTCAGAGTGAAGTGGACTGGAGATATATATATATCTATATATATCTATATATATCTATATATATCTATATCTATATCTATATCTATATCTATCTATCTATATATCTATCTATATATCTATATCTATATCTATATCTATATCTATATCTATATCTATATCTATATCTATATCTATATCTATATCTATATCTATATATATATATATATATTGATTTCAGAGAAGAACGGAGAGGGAAGGAGAGATAGAAGCATCAGCAATGAGAGAATCATTGATTGGCTGCCTCCTGCACATCCCCTACTGGGGATTGAGCCTGCAACCTGGGCATGTGCCCTTGACCGGAATCGAACCCAGAAACCTTCTGTCCACAGGCTAATGCTCTAACCACTGACCAACCTGGCTAGGGCTGGACTGGGTATTTACATGCAGAACTTATTTAGGTATCTGTGCTGAGACCTAGTGAAAGGAGAAGTATTTTATAGGAAAGGGGAACATGAGAACATTAGCAGCGGATGACTGAGCTGACCTGATCACTGTAGCTGCAGTCTCACCTTGCAGGGAGGAGGTCCCTTTGGCAGTGAGACACTGGCCCTGTAAGTTCTGATGGACGAGTTGGGTGGAGGAAAGCATGAGACACCAGGAGCCGTGGCTGTAGGGGAGGTGGAAGGCACAACACTGCCTCTAGTGAATCTGCTGCTCAGATTGTAAAGACCAATGGTTGGGAACACCAAGGGGTCACTTAGGCATAGTGCAGACTTTGGAGTTACACCCAAGTTCAAATCCAGCTTTGCAGTTGACCTCCAGCGAACCTCTTCACTTAATCACTAAGAAAGGTAATGAGCAAACAGTTATTATCTATATCTATTAAAGGCTAATATGCAAAGTGTCCCCTCGGGAGTTCCACCGGAAGCCCTAGAGACTGGGAGTTCGATCTCTCGCTATGATGTGTGCTGACCACCAGGGGGCGGTGCAGAATGAAGGAAGGCCCTGATCAGCCCTGATCACTGGCCAGGGCCAGGGACCCTACCCATGCATGAATTTCGTGCACTGGGCCTCTAGTGTTCCTATAATGGGCTAGGGCTATGGCCAGGTAATACACTTTCTTCCCCCCTTCCCAGACCCTGGCAGTTCTGAGCCTATCCAGGTCATTTGCATACACTTGAGCACTATATGCAAATGAGCTGCTACAGAAGGATGCAACCACAAATCTGCTGGCTTCCCCTGGGAAACTGCTGGGCTGGAAGCCCTTGCCTCTATCCTGCCCAGCTCCTTTTCCCCCAGGAAGCCTGCCTGCCCTGACTCCCCTCCCCCAACCCTGGGTTAGGTATTCCTTCTTGAGCAGAGGGGCTCCCTGTGCTTCTCTTACAGACCTGAATTCAAGTCCTCTTTGTGCTGTGTGCCCTGAACTAGTCACTTCACCTCAGCCGACTCTAGTCAGATGGGGCCAATAGCAAAGAAACAGCTTAGCACAGCTCTTGTTTGGTACAGGGGCAGAGCAGGGACTGAAGTCACGCTAGCCACCACCCTCAGAAGACAGCAAAGCTGTGGCCTGGGTCTCCGCTGTATCCCAGCACCTGGCACAGAACCTGAGTACAGAGCAGGTGCTCAATGCATGGTGTTGGTAGGCAGAATAATGGACCCCATACATGCTCACATCCTATTTTCCAGAACCTATAAATGTCACCTTACATGGCAAAGGGGAATTAAGGTTGCAGATGGGATTAAGATTGCTCGTTGCTGATTTGAAAATATTGTGGATGAACCAACGGGGCCCAATGTAATCACAAGGGTCCTTAAGAGAGAGACAGACATGCTATGGAGAACCAGGCAGGTGACAACGTGAGAAGGACTCAGCCTGGCGTTGCTGGTTTTGAAGAATGGAGGAAGAGGTCACAGCCAAGGAATGCAGGAAGCTTTTAGAAATTGGGAAAGACAAGGAAATGGATTCTTCCCTAGGGCCTCCAGAAAAGAATGCATTCCGCCAATACCTTGATTTTTAGCTCAGTGAGACCTGGGAGGGACCGCTATGCTTACAGATCTGCAAGATAATACACGTGTGATTTTTTTAAGACGAAGTTTTAGTAATTTGTTACGGCAGCATTAGGAAACATGTAGTACACGGTAAATTGCTGTTCATTTCTACTCCTCCTACTCCTACTGAGCTGTTTGTGACAGGTGACTCCTTCCTTTCTCTCCCGTCCGTCTATGAACTAAAGGTTAAGGAATGTTTGTCTTGTTGACCATCGGTTCATAGGCACTAAGAGGGCCGGGCACTCAATAAATGCTACGGATAATAATATATGCTATAATTCGTGAGTGTGATTGCTATGAATAATAAGTGCGTTTCCTTCACGGTGCTCTACAGTGCCTTGCACACAGCAGGAGCTCAATAAAGAAACCTATAGGTGCAGCCCCCTCTCCCGTGACCCCCCACTCTCTCCCGCTCCCTACGTCCCCTCGCTCCGGGACCGTGACCTCCTGAAGTGTCTGGGTGTCTCCCTCGCGGCTTCCACTCGCATAGGCGGTGAGCACCGGGCGCAGGGCTCCCGGGAGACCGCGGGGCGCAGTGCCTGCCTGGGGCGGCAGGGGGCGACTGTGGCCCGGGAAGCCCCGCCGGTGGGCTGGGAGGGGGCGGGGCGCCGGGGCGGGGCGGCTCAGTGCGCAGGCGCGGGGCCAGCCGCCTCGCGCGGCCAAGGGCCGGCGGCCACAGAGCAGCCCCGGCGGCGGCGACGGTAGGAGCGAGTTCGATTCCGACTGCGCCTCCGCTTCGGTTCTCGCCGCCTCGGCTCTCGGGCCTCCTGACGCCGGTCCCCGGCCGCTCGCTGCGCACCGCGCTCTCCCCGCCGCCGCGATGCCGGTGACCGAGAAGGACCTGGCGGAGGACGCGCCGTGGAAGAAGATCCAGCAGAACACGTTCACGCGCTGGTGCAACGAGCACCTCAAGTGCGTGAACAAGCGCATCGGGAACCTGCAGACGGACCTGAGCGACGGGCTGCGGCTCATCGCGCTGCTCGAGGTGCTCAGCCAGAAGCGCATGTACCGCAAGTACCACCAGCGGCCCACCTTCCGCCAGATGCAGCTCGAGAACGTGTCCGTGGCGCTCGAGTTCCTGGACCGCGAGAACATCAAGCTCGTGTCCATCGGTGAGTGCGCCCCGGCGGGGGGCCGAGGCTTCCTGCCTGGGGGCGTCGTCCTCGGGGTTTGTGGGGAAGCAGGGGACCTCGGCCCCCACCGTGGTGCCACCGCCTGGGCTGTGCTCCCAGCCGCGCGTCCTGGCGGTGGGTCTCCGGAGAGCTGCGGGTGGAGGATATGGGTTGGGGCCGCACGGGGAGCGGTGGGGCTGTGGCATTTCCCAGCACCTAGGACGCCCCGGCAGGAACTTGGGGGACTGCAAACCTCTTGGGGGTCTGCTGTCCCGGGGGTGAGACCCTAGTCCGCTGCTCCCCGGGGCGTTCGCCCCGCTGCGCCCAGACCGGTGCGCTTGGCCCCGGCGAATGGGCGTTGGCTCTGAGGACAGGGGAGGCGACCTGGGGAGGGACCGTTCTCTGCGCCCGAGGCCTCCCCGCCCAGGTGGAGACCGGGACCGGGTGCCTTCCCCCGCCGCCTCGGAATGGGTGTGGGCCTGGGGGTGGGAAGGGGAGCCTCAGGGGGTGTGTCGCCCGCGCTCGCTCCACTCCCGGTGCGGCTCTGGCTGGGCGCCGCCGGACGAGCCCGCTCCGGAGGCTGAAGTTAAAACTGAGAGATGGTGGTAGTAATGGGAGCTGCTGCCTTGCAAGGACCCCAAACCAGGGAGTGCTGTGTGCCCACCGCCTTCTGGTCATCTCAGTCCTTACACCTCCTGCGTGTTGGAGTGTTGGCGCGTTAGATCCATTTTGCAGACTAGGGAGTCCAGAGGATTAACTCGCTTGCCCACGCCGTGGAAGCATGAGGGTGCAGCTGAGAATTGAAGGAAGTGATGACAATTAAAGGAGATTTTGCTTTCCTCTCCCCGCCCTCCCCACGCCGGGGTCTTCCTGAGAGGGGGCAGGGAGTTGGTGCTGTGTCCTTCACCCCCTGAGCTGGGGAGGAGGAGTGAAGGTGAGGTCCCCACTAGGACCTGAGCGAGGGGAGGACTCCCAGGGGGGTCACAGGCTGCTGAGGGGAGGGCTGTCAGACAGACTGTGCATATAGGGGACGTGTGTGCAGAGAGGGAGCGTGTGTGCGTGTGTGTCCGTGTGCGCGCGCATTTACATTGTATGTGTATGTTCATTGTATGTGTATGTTCTTGCCGGAGAGGTGCTGGCCCAGGCCCAGGCCTGGGTCTCGGTCTCTTCCTGAGGAAACCAGGCCTTATTGTGACCCCCATGACAGGAGGAAAGTGTGGTGGGTGTGGCTGCTGGGACCTTCTCCAGCCAAGGGGGTTCCCTCTGGGCTGAGTCTCCTCCCTTCTCCCCTCTCCTCCCCGCCACCTGTCCTGGCAGGTAGGGCTGCTTCCTGGGCCCAGGCAGCTGCCCCGCCCAGCCAGCCTCCCCAGGAAGGGTGGCTTCTGTGCAGAGGGAAGCTGTGTGGCATGGTCTCAGTTTCTGCCTGTAACTGGGGGAGAGAACCTCAGTGTTCTCCTGGAATTCTTTCCTTTTCAGAAACCAGCCCTTAAACCTCCTGCAGGTTGGAGTGTTGGAGCGTTCGATCCATTTTGCAGACTAGGGAGTCCAGAGGATTCTCTGAGGAATCTCAAGGCCCGGCTGGGTCACCGGGGATCCCTTGTTCTTTGTTTTAAAATGTGTATTTATTTAATTAACCGAACAAAGAAACTTAAAAGTAAACCAGGAGTATCCAAACATGACCTGAAATCGCTTTAAAAAAACAAAACAAATGGAAAACCCAAACCACAGCACCAGAAAATCCTGGACTGTCTAATTTACCAACTGTTTACGGGGGTGGCAGCCGTTTCCAGCGTGGCTTCCATCAATGCCCCAAGCTTGGGCCTCATTCTAGACGTTGTCTGGTCCCTTAGGTATACTTTTCTACTCGATCCTCATGATTTTCATTCCTGAACCCACCCAGGCCATAGGGCCTACCATTCTGCCGACATTCCAAGGTTAAACTCCGCTTCCCTGGTTGTGGGCAGCTTCTTCCCACCACAAGTTCCATTGTTTTATTTTCTCCTCTTAAGTGATTTCTTAGATCATATTCCCCAAAGTAGCATGCTGGGTCAAAGGGTGCTACCACATTTATGAATCCTGTCATTGGCTGCCTAGTCGCTCTCCCAGAAAGATCTAGAAGCAAACAGGTTTTCCAGCCTCTGGAGAGAGGGAATGGCAAGTGCCAGGACTTGTGTGGGGGTAAAGCCTGAGGCCTCTTTCTTCCTTTCCCTCCTGGGCCAGTCCTGACAAATAGTCCTTCAGGAAAAAGTCACGCTGAGCACAAGTGTTTACCGATTATGCTATGTTGCTGCTGTGCTGACATTGATTGACACTAACTCCGATCTGGGCGCCTGGGAAGTGCTCTGTTGATCACCTCATGACCGCCACCTGGAATTCTCAAGTGGTTTCCTTGTCTGCATAATTAGCTGCTTCAGCAAGTCGTGGGAGGCTTATGGGCTTGCCCCAGCCCTGACCAGGTGCTTAGGAGATGGTTACTGTTACAACTGTGCTTTGTTAGTATTGCTATCTCTACTTAAAGGTGAGGAAACAGAAGTGAAGTGACTTGCAGAGGTCGCCTGCTAAGGAAATGGTGACTGGAACCCAGGTCTACCCAGTTGTTGAACTGAGCCTTCAGTGACCTACCTGCCTTCCAGAGTCAAAAATGAGTAAATACAGCCCCTCTCCCCTGACCAGAGGGCCCCTGTAAACAGGTGGTTAGGTCTGGGATGCTGGGGTAGTTTCTGGCCTTGAGCACACTCGGCAGGGATCCAAGGCCTTAGGTGAGTGAGAGGACTAATCCTCTGACCTGTGACAAAGGATCCATGAGACCAGTGTGGCGCCTGGAGGTGATCGGAATTGGTGTGCCTCTTCTGCCTGCGTCCAGGTGACTTTGTTTAGGGGCTGGCTGCTCTGTGTTCACTGATTTTTTTTTTTTTTTTTTTTGAGGGGTGGGTTGGGGGATGGGAACTTTCCTGCTACCCAGTGGATGGTGTTTTACTCCATAGTCTGGATCTGGGAAGGTATCTTTGAATGAATACAGAGTTTCTTATGCTTTGGACAACTCTCAACAGTATGCATGGTGGTAGTCGTTAGAGTTGTGTACAGGCACCCAGCTCTGAGATCAAGGAAGGTCAGATGCCACCAGGGGACTGTGGCTTTTCTCCTTAGAACTCACCGGAAGAGAGCCCTGGCTGTTTACTCACAATTGCAGTTCATGGTGAGGCTAGGCTCCATCCAGAAGTTAAGGATTTTCTTCAGTTTCTTGTTATGTCCCATGCAGTTCATAGTGAGGCCTCAGCATATTTAATTGCAGGCATCTGCCAGAGCTGGCAGTTTTATTTACTTGTTTTTCCAAAAACCTTTCTGACATTGGGCAGGCCAGCCAACTTGGAGAAGAAGGGGTCTCCAGCCCAGGAATGATGATCAAGGCTGCCTCGAAGTTTGGGTGGTGTGTTTTGGTTTGATCCTTCAGGAAAAAAAAAAAATGAATTTTTGCCTTTTTGGAGAATACAGTATGACCCTAATGTTTGCTTAAAGTGCCTGTGCCAGGCCAGTGCCCCAGAGCAGGTGGGGTGTGTGTTCCCAAGACCTTGGGTCACTGGGCAGTGTTTCTAGGGTGGTGGGTCGCCGTGCCACTTAGCCCTTTTCCTTCCTTTTGTCCCACTCCCACCAAAATAACATACAACTAATCCTAAATGCCACTCTTTTCTGAATTACCTAGCCAAATGCCAGTGCCTTTTAGGCAATGTAGTTCAGACACGGAGAACGTTTAAAAAGTAACTAACACAATAGCATGCTTTGTCAGGATTAACAAGTTTGGGGCCGTTTGCAACAAGTAACACATTAGTGTCCCCTGTGCCCTGGTGGCTCCTGTTAAGAGCAATGATTCTTTGTTCAAATCCCACTTACTGCTAGTAGCAGTTAAGACACTTCTGTGTCATGGTTTTCTTCTCTCTCTCTCCCTCTCTCTCTCTCTCCCCTCCTCTCTCCCTCTCTCCCTCTCTCAGACCTCTCTCCCTCCCCCCCCCTTTCTTTCTTTTTGCTTAATCCTCACACGTGATATTTTTCCCATTGATTTTTAGAGAGAGTGAAAAGGAAAGGGGGAGGGGGAGGGAAGAGAGAAAGAAACATTGATGTGAGAGAGACACATCGATTGGTTGCCTCTGCCATGTGTCCCGACCAAGGAGGGGGATAGAACCTACAACCCAGGTACTTGCCCTTGACTGGGAATCTGAGCCCGGGACCCTTTGTTGTTCAGGCTGACAATCTATCCACTGAGCCACGCTGGCCAGGGCTGGGTTTTCTTATCACTAATATGGGGACAGTACTTATCTCTATTAAAAATCAAACACGTTAACACTTAAAGACGTGCTTAGAACAATTAGTGGCGCATAGTAAGTGCTCTGTGAGTGTTTGCTAAATACATCAGGTGCTGCCCAAGAATACTCTCAGAAGTCACGCTGGAGGGCGCGCACACAGAAAGGGCTTGCTCGGCCAGTGCTGATTCTGTTTGCTCTCCTAGGGCTATGGACTGCCCAGAGCGTGCCCCTCCTAGGAAGGAGATGACCCCTGGCTGTGTTATGGCTGCCTCTGGGCCCATTCACAGCAGCTTTGTTTCCGAGAGCTGGATGGGGTAGCTGGTCATTCCAACCTCCCACCCCACTCAGGAATCTCTGGGCCAAATCACTTCCAGATGGCAGCCGGGCCTCTGCGGAGCCCCTCCAGTGACGGGGAGCCAGCATGCCAGTCAGCAGCCGCCGTCATTCTTGGAGAGTCTGTGCTGAAGGAGGGCTTTGACTGGGAGCCAAGTTGTGTCTCTCCGCACTCCCGTCCCTTCCCCGGGGTCCTGGTCACTCCCCTGTCCCTGCCCTGGGTCCTGGTCACTCCCCTGTCCCTGCCCTGGGTCCTGGTCACTCCCCTGTTATCACTAGTAACATTATTGTGCTTTTGAACCAGAGTCCAGGACTGTCTCCCATGTACTCTCAGCCAGTTCTCCCACTGGGCTGTCGTCTGGTGTGATAGCTGTTCCCTTCCCTTTACCTCTGATGAAGATACCTCCGAAATCCTACTTTCTTCCTTTCCTCATTCAACAAATGTATGAAAGACAGACTGGGCCCTGGCTGGTTTGGCTCAGTGGATAGCACATCAGCCTGCAGACTGAAGGGTCCTGGGTTTAATACTGGTCAAGGGCACATGCCTGGGTTGTGGGCTCGATTCCCAGTCGGGGGTGTGCAGGAGGCAGCCGATCTATGATTCTATCTCATTAATGTTTCTCTCTCTCCCTCTTCCTTCCTCTCTGAAATCAATAAAAATATATTCAAAAACAAACAAACAAAAACAAAAAAGACGGACTTCGAGGGCCACAGGAGTAATGAGAGTCATGCTCCTGGCTTGTGTCACACATTGCTCAGCACGGAGGAGAGACAGGTCACCGGGGAGTTGTCCTTTTCAAACTTTCAGGCACACAGATCACCTGGAGAACTGGTGAAAGGGTAGGTCTCATTCAGTAGATCAGGGCTGAGGGCCGGCTTCTAGTTGCTGCTGTCTGCTCTGAGGAGGGGAGGAGAGGGTGGCCTTCCCTCAGGCTGGAGTGGGCTGGATGGTCTGGAGGACTCCTGGGAGGAATGGCCAGTGAAGCTGAGACTTGAAGCCTGACTAGACTTAGGCAGGTGAACAGTTAGCCAGGTGAACACAGGAGTGGAAGAGTGTGTCAGGTGGAGGTGGGTGGTGGGAAGGAGGGGTGGGTGGTGGTGGTGGTGATGATGGAGAGGTAGGCAGGGAGTGACTCACGAGGGGCTCCTGAGGCTGGGAAGATGGGCATCCGAGCATCTTCCTCGAGGAGCTTGGGGGAGGGGAGGCGAACTCAGCTGAAATGGATGAAACATGGCTTTAGTCATTTCTTCCAAACTTTCTGAATGGGCCCCTTCCTCATATGTGTGTGTTTGTAAGCGATATACCAGTACCACTGTCAGTCTCTATATGAAATATTAGTAAAGCATAGTTTCTCTTTAGATGACAAATCCAGATGTAAGATCTGGTTTTTCCCGTGCTCTGACGGATTATCTCTTGTGCCCTCGGAGTGCGTGTACCCTACCTCCTTGGAGGCCCCTGGAGGCCTGTGTTTCTACACAGTATGCTCCCTTTTCTTTTTCTCCTCCTACTGCAATTTTAGTGTTCATCGTTAGTTACCTTAGTTAAGGAGCTGGATATAATTATAATCCTTTCCTCTAACAAGTTGAACCAGATAAATAAATCCAATGGAAAGAGCCCTTTCCAGCTAGATGCATGCTACCTCCTACTCTTCTCACAATGAAAATTGCCTCATTCTACTAGAAGCCATCTTACATTGCTGCTGTAAACCTAGTTATTCATTAAACATGCTCAGTAACCACCAAATAATAAACAATATCACTTTCTTCTGGGGCTTGGAAATGGCCTTGTGTTTTTAAGGCGCCTGGGTCACTTTTCCTGGGAAATTGAGTGCATGTTTAGGGAGAGAGTTTCTTGGGAAAGATGATTAGAAAACCACGTGGCTTTCTTTATGACTAAAGTGATAAAACAGTAGGTGAGAGTAGATGTTCATTTTAGAAAGGTTGGACTTACTGGGCATTTTAATTGTGCCCACTTAGTATGTTTTTCTTTTTTGCAAGAAAAATACTGAGCTCTATATGAAGTTGCTGCCCTTGTTCTAAGAGCCTTCTAGCAGTTGCCTGAAATGTATTCATTTGATAAGTTAGAGATGGATGATTGCCACCTCTTCTGCACACTGCCCAGTTATGAAAACAATTTGATGAAATTTTACTAATGTTCATTGTCCGGTTACAGAATTTACCAAAGAACATTTGCCTTCCTTGATCCCCTTTTGACAAGTCCCTGTGCAGTGGAATGTCCTTGGTCAAAAAGATTTCCTAGGACTAACTATAAGTGAAGCAGTTTGGTTTTTCACTTAGTCAAGACTGGCCATAAGACTGAATTATTTTGACAGAGCATCTGACTTCCTCCCTTACCCCATCAAAACCTGGCTCAGGTAGACAGCTTGGCAAGAAGAACAGGCTTCCTCAGCATAGTCCTTGGCTGTTCTTGGTACTGAACCCCACTGTTGATGCCATTTGTGTACCGAATATCCAGGCGTGCACACCCATCTCTAGCACAATACCCAGTGTTTTCCCATCCCTGCTGCCTGCCAGGCATTGTCCTGGGTGCCCTGCCTTTATTTGTCCTAATCCGCACGTTGCGCCCTGCAACGGGAGTGGTTTTACATCTACTCCATTTCACAGATGAGCATACTGGTGCTTGGATCTGCCTCACTTCACATGCCAGGCACAACGCTTGCCTGCATCAAGCTGTAAAGTGTGTTTTAATGTCAAAGCTGGGTTCCACACTTGTAAAATAGATCTATTGTAGTGAGAGACTTTCTACTACTTTAAATTTGACTCATTTGAGTTAATGTGAAATTTCCTACTATAAAACAAAACTATTTTTGGCCCATTTGCCTTACCTTTTTTGGGAAGACCTGTAAGGGGGCATTCTCTCCGGTTCTGGGGGCATATCTCTCTAGTCCTCTCCCTGCCTGTGTTGGGTTCCTAGGGACAGTGGCTTCACTGCAGGTGTGGACACCCGGGACCAGCTGCAGGCTGCTTTGGGGAGACAGGGAGGGGTGGGGTTTTCTCTGTGAGGCCTGGAAGCCTGAGGGGAGAAGGAGGTGCCCCTGGAGTTCCTTCTGGCTGCAGCCCTGTGGGCCTCACCGCGTACCACTTGAGGACATGGGGGGGTTTGCTGTGAACCAGCTATGTCCGGAGGTCCTTGGTGACAGCCCTTTGGCACAGCTGTGCTCTGTCAGTGACCTCCCTTCGCTGCCTTTTAACATGACCCGGTGGAGCGTGTGCTGGGTGGTGCTTGCTGGTGAGCAGAACCTTTCTTCCCTGGCTGGCGCTCGGCCTTTATCAGTCCACCAGCCCTGGCACAGGCAGCCACTCCCCTGTCATCTTCACGGAGCCTGTGGGCCACCCTGTGCTGTGCACCAGAGCTGAACTCGTGTCCCCGAGGCCTCTCCTGCAGCCCCGGCTGAGAGCGGCCTGCCCGCCGGCCGGCCCACTCGGTGCTCAGCTCCCAGGATCGCAGGCCCGGCTTGGTGAAAGGTCTGGGCGTTAACACAGCACTCCTGTTCTCCCTCTGTGAGGGCCCTTTATGCTGGCATGAATTCCTTTTCTCATGGAGATCTGAAAGCTCTTTTGACTAAATGGGTCACCTTTCTTGGGTATTTTCATAAGGCTGGTCAGCTTTTGCCACGCCAGACAACTTTTCTGGAATTTCCGTTCAGATATAAAGGCAACCAAAGAGGTTGGAATTATTTGGAACACAGTGTGGAATTTTGGCTTTTGAGCTATAGGGAAATGGGTGGGGATTTGTGGCAGGGACTATGTAAATTTGCTGCAGCCCATAAATTCAGGTTTTAAGATTTAAAAAGGCAATCAGCAGTCAGCTTTCCTTCTGACCAATAGGAACGGTGTTCTTGTCGGCTGCACGCTGGTGACCCAGGCAGAGGCAGGCCTCCCTTGGAGGCTGGGGTTCTCCGAGGCCAAGATCGGATTCCTCCATCTCCCCTGCTCCCCCAGGAAAACAATCACGTTCTTATCATGCTGGTCCTGCACTGCTTGTGCGAATCACCTTGATTTTCCTGAAGTGACTTATCAGATGTTCAAGGGAAACAAGAGTTATTTGGTATTTCACAGCCTGTGGAAGCTCCGCTGGGCCTGGTGTTTCTTGCTCAAGAGCAAAGAGATTGATTGTTCCCTTTGGTGGGGTAAAGCAGGTCAGAGGTCAGGAGCAGGCCCTGTCTCCAAGGGGACCTCAGGTGCTGAGGAGGCCCTGGAACAGATCCCAAAGGCCTCTGCGACTTCGAGGTTCTGTTAAATTAAAAAAAAAAATTAAAAAAATATATAAATAATTGATTTCAGAGAGGAAGGGGGAGAGAGAAATAGAAACATCAATGATGAGAAAGAATCATTGATCACCCCTACTGGGGATCGAGCCCACAATCCAGGGATGGGCCCTCACTGGGAATCAAACCATGACCTCCTGGTTCATAGGTCAAAGCTCAACCACGGAGCCACGCCAGCCAGGCAAGATTCTGTTAATTGAACAGGGTTGTGGGTTCGGTTTATAAGATTCCTCCTCAGAAGAAACAGAGGTTGGATGATCATGGATGTGCTGCCAGAGGGACGGGGCCCCTGCTAGTAAGTGGAGCTTCCAGCCTCCCAGGGCAGAACCAGACAGAGTTCTGAGGGGAGGAGCCTTGTGGATCTTGGCTTGCAAGCACCTGGGCAGTGGCTTGTCACATTCCTTATCTCCACTAAAGGAGGCAAGCTGGCGGGTCCTGGGGGAATGCCGCGGGTGGAGTCCTTTACAGGAAGCGACCCAGGTGTCCTGTGACACTTCCTGCAGGGCCTGTATCTCTGATCGTTGCCTCTCCTGTTTTTGTTTTTCCACTTGGCACTCTTCTTTGAGATCCATGGGGAGTCACACCTGAGGTTGGAAGGCGTGAGGCCCTCTCCTGGACACCCACAGCTCTGCCCCTGGATCATGACTGCTCCAGGGGCAGGTCCTATAACTCTTGTTCACCTTTGTGGCTCTGAGCTTGGCACTTAGTAAGACAATAATAAATAACTTACTAAATGAATAACCAGCCTCTAGCATAGGTGGGGTGAATAATAAGTCTGGACATTGATTTGTTTGTAATATATTTGCCTTCAGAAAATGCAAAATAGTTGTCCTTTGCATATAGTGAAATGGGAACTAAGTGAACAACTGGGTCTGGGGACCCAGAAAAACACCTCATTTGTGGAAGAGTGATGCTGAAGTTCAAGAACTCGGTACTTCATTCTCTGAACATCTGTGATTTGCTTCAACTGTTAGAGAACAAGGCCTTTTCCAAGTTGCCATGTGAGGCTCAGAAAATGAATGCAAAAGGAAGCCACGGAGACTCACTATAATCTTAGTAATAGTTTTGTTAATAATAGTGAATATATATCGAACACCTAACAGTACCAGGCATTGTGATGAATTGCTTTTCAATAGTATCTTAAGTGGAACCTCATTGCAACCCTGAGATGTAGTTATTGTTTTAATCCCCGTTATAAAAACTGCCCTAACCGGTTTGGCTCAGTGGCTAGAGCGTCAGCCTGTGGACTCAAGGGTCCCAGGTTTGATTCCGGTCAAGGGCATGTACCTGGGTTGCAGGCACATCCCCAGTAGGGGGTGTGCAAGAGGCAGCTGATCGATGTTTCTAACTCTCTATTCCTCTCCTTTCCTCTCTGTAAAAAATCAATAAAATATATTAAAAAAAAAAAAAAGACAAGGAAACTGAGGCACGCCCAGATCAGCCAGTGAGTACGTGGCAGACTATTACTCACATCCTTGTCTGAGATTTTAATCCCCCAAGGACAACCATCAGTTCCGCATGTCTTCTAAATTCACTTCTAACAGTTTTTCTTTTTGACATAAAAAAGTTGCATTTGTAGTTCCTTGTAAAAATAATTGTAAGGACATAAAGAAATAAAAGTTAAAAACACATTACCTGTGAAGAATCTTAGCAATCTCTACATTGGGGAGTTTTGCTTACAGCTGCCTTTTGATCAACTTGGGAAGAGGGAGATGCATTTTCTCAGAAGAAAGACTATGGATTGGAAATGTTTTGTGATATCATTTTGGTCGTACTAATGGTTGAAACAAGATTCATCCTTGAGTTATTACTGAGTTGTGGCCAACATTAAAATTGGAGGTTTTACTAATAATTGAGGCTTATTATGGTTTGCAAGTCTCCCGTGGCTTAGAAATATGTTTTGGTGAACCATGGAGTGGGAGTATTCCAGCCACTTTCCAACTTAAAAGTTTTCAGGACCAACTTTTATGGGACTGCCAGTGTCTTAATAATAGTTATTATGGCCCTGACCAGTTTGGCTCAGTGGAGAGAGTGTCGGCCTGCAGACTGAAGGGTCCTGGATTCGATTCTGGTCAAGGGCACGTACCTTGGTTGCGGGCACATCCCCAGTAGGAGGTGTGCAGAGGGAGCTGGTCGATCTTTCTCTCTATCCCTCTCCCTTCCTCTCTGTAAAAAAAAAATCAATAAAATATATTACAAAAATAATAGCTATTATGTTTGGTAAATGTTGTGACCTGGTCTAATGGTTAGCCCAGCATAGAAATTCATTTACCTTTTAGTTTCTCAGCTCCATTAGCAACTTAAATATGTCTCAAATATGCCCCTAATATAATGTAGTTGGGCAGCTTGATGCACCCTGTCTGCGTGGGAACTTTTAGAAATCTGAAAATTATGTACATCCCTAAGGTCTTCATGCTATTGGCTTTTTGGAGACATCATTTTCTCAACAGCCTCAGGACACCAGGCCCAAGGAATCACTTTGCCTTGAGCTTGCTCGAGGCAAAGGAGATGGAATGGCAACCATTTCTGGATACAGATTCCTGAGTGTGCTTAAGAGTACTGGTTAGTTAGATCCTGCTCCTTACTAGCTGGGAGCTGGCGAAAGCTATTTGATCTCTCTGAAGGTCAGTGTCCCAATCTATAATAGTACCCTGTCTATAATATGTATAATGGTGTCATTGAAGATTGTTACAATCCCTGTAAAGCCTTGGGCCAGCTGTTGGCAGACAGTAAGTGGCCCATGAATGTGGTTGCCGCCTTCCTTTTCTCCTCCTGATTCCTGGACCCATGGTGGCCCCTCAGACTGGAGAAGAAGTGACCTAATTATCTTGAAAGGGAAGAGGTGGGTGGAAGTATACCCAGAAGTTGGTAAAAAAAAAACACACACACACACAAAACCTCATACCTACTGGACTGTTGTAGAAGAAGTGACCTGGTTTTTGAGGAGCTGTCAGGTATGAACCATGAGCTAGTGGCATTTCCTAGTCTTCTGGCCATAATTCCTTTAGAATAGAAAATAGTGATGTCTTCCCTCACTTTCCCTCTTGTCTTGTTTGACTAATGGATCTATTTTTTAAAATTAGCTCCTTTGCCCCTCCTTTATTTAATCTTCTCCTTTTGTCTCTTAGAATACCCTCCGTTCCTAATTTTTCCTTTTTTTTAAAAAAAAAAATTGATTTCAGAGAGGAAGGGGGAAGGAGAGAGAGGTAGAAACATCAATGATGAGAAAGAATCATTGATCAATTGCCTCCTGCACACTGAGCACCAGGCATAGGAGGTGCTCAGTGAATGACAGCTGTTGCTATTGAGGTGGTAGCCTCAGCATTCCTGCTGTGAAGCCCCACACCTCCCACTTGCCCTTTCCAGGGCTTGATCAAGGAGGCTGAAGAGGGAGCAGCTGTGCTAGCGGTGAGGCTGGGCTGACTGCCTTGTAAACTTTCAATCTGGAATAAAAGGGAGCATGCCAGCCGCTCCCACCACCCACGCCACACGCAGTCCTCCAGACTGGCTTGTTCCTGCCTTGGCCCAGGGCACTGCTTTCTCTCCCTTCTAGTCCCTGTGACTTTTGGGGTCACCCTGGTGGGGCTGCCTGTACCACCTGCTGGCACTTCTGCTGCCCCGGGTGTGGTCTCAAACCCAGCACTGTCCAACCTCCTGTCGCAGGGCTGGTGATATCATTTTTACAGTCGTGCTTGGAAACGGGACTTCCAGGGTCACACCCTATACAAACAGCATCAAGGTTGCTGGGCCTGGGTGGCTGGCGGAGGCTGGCAACAGCAAAATCTGTGGCTCCTGAGCCCAAAAGGGCTGTGGAAAGTGCGTGTGGGGTGCCTCATTCTCAGTTCTTTTCAGGGACACGCTAGTCCTAGCCCTGCTGGGCCAAAGGGATCTGTCTGTGTCTTGTGTCACTGCCTGTTTCCCTCAGTTGCCTCTCGAAGACGAGCTGCCTGCTGTCCCCTTGGTTGGGCCACGTTCCCCATGCTGCAGCCTTTTAAGGGAGTGTCATTTTTAGGTTGTCCCTCGGGGGGGCAGGGAAGCACAGCAGCTCTCCCGAAGGTAGAATTTGTGAGGATTTTACTGTAAGATTTTACTGATGTGAGTGACGAATGCAGATCTCATGTTTAACAATGGGAAATTAGTCAGCCTGGGTGCTATTTCCATGTGACAGGGCAAAACGTACACATTTGCACAATAGCTTTTGTTTTGCTTGCTATGAAAGTTGATCATCAGTTAGGTGTTATCAGTACAATCGGCAGGTGCTAAGCTGCTCTGCTTCCGGGCACGGGTTTCTTGTCCTATGACCCACCCAGAACAAGCTGGATTTGGCAAGATGATGGATCCCAGGCAGAGGGCAGGACCCAGACACTGGACCTTAGTCCTGGGCCTGCTTCTGCCATCACTGGCGCCTTGGAGAGGCCCAGGCTGCCTTCCTGTTTCAGCCTGTTCAGTGGGAGAACTGGTCTAGGTCTGTGTGTCCCAAACTTTAGTCATTTGTAAAGGAGCCACTGACAATATTTTTGCCATAATCCCATCGCTGTCTCTATTTCATTTTCACTTAGCATTTTATCCCTGCATTTGCTCACTTATTTATTATTGATTTTAAAGGGGAGGCAGAGAGAGAGAGAGAGATCGATCAGTTGCCTCTTATACCTATCCTGATTGGGGAGTGAACTATAACTTAGGTGTATGCCCTGATCGGGAATGGAACCCAAAACCAACTGGCCAGGGCCAGTTGATTCACTTTTAAAACAAATGTATTTGAGTTTTAAAAATATGTTCATATTGACTTTTTTTTAGAGGGAGGGAGTGAGAGAGAGAGAAACATTGATGTGAGAGAGAAACGTTGGTTGCTTCCCCTGGGCACCCCAACTGGGAATGTGCCCTGACCGGGAATTGAACAGGCAGCCTTTCGGTGCATGGGACAACGCTATAACCCACTGAGTCACACTTCCCAGGGCCAGTTGACTCACTCCCAATGTATTTGAAAAGGAGACTTTGTGCCACTATCATAACGGAAAAGTGGTGTCACTAGGTAAGTCGAAGTTAACCATAAATAAACCCAAAATAGATGAAATCCCATTTAGTGCTGTTGCCTGTACTCTTGTGGTTGAAAAGGAAAATTAGCCAGAGGAAAGGGGAGTGGGAGGAGGAAGAAGAGGGTATGGGCTGGTAAAATGGTGATGGAAGGAGACGTGACTTGGAGGGGAGGGAGCACAATACAATATACAGATGATGTATTATAGGATTGTACACCTGAAACCTATATAATTTTATTAACCAATGTCACTGCAATAAATTCAATAAAAACGGGAGAGAGAAAAAACAACACAAAGAAGAAGAAAAACAAAGAGATAGAAAGATGTTCAGAGTAACCTAGCACCACACTGTCTTTCTCCAGGACCAACTCAGAAGAACTGAGAAATACTTGGAAAGAGAACATGTTCTCTTCGTTATGCAAGGGGATCCATTGAGGGCCCCCAGTAGCTCAGAGTAGTAATGCATAGATGCTTTGTCTGTAAGTACCCAGTGCCAGGAACTGTGCCAGGAGCCATGGCAGCGACTAGAAGGTTAAGAGGGGGTTGGGACTTTGTCACTGACCTGGGTTTCCAACCCCGGGAAGCTCATGGTCTAATGTGAGTCATAGGAGTCGATTGAATGCAGGTGAAGAGTAGGGCAGGCCTCACTGGTTTCAGTGAGAGAACCACAGAACTAAGTTCTGTCGTGCGTGTAGAACTTGTTTGGAAAATGATTTTTTAAATAAATTTGAGGTTTTTTTTTTTAATGAACAGTACATTTATTTCAGTCTAGATTGATTACAAAAACTAAATGTATTAAAATTATATCATTACAAGGGGCCTGGTGCACAAAAAATTGTGCATTGGGGGGGGGGGTCCCTCAACCCGGCCTGTGCCCTCTCCCGGTCTGGGACCCCTCTGGGGATGTCCACCTGCTGGTGTGCCTGGCCAGCCTGGGTGAGAGGCCAATGTCTGTTTGCAAGCTGGCCAAGCTCCCCAGTGGAGACCCTCACCCCAGGGGGTGTGGCAAGCCTGGGTGAGGGGCTGAGGGCAGTTTTCAGGCTGGCCACAGCTCCCACTACCCTACGGGCCACCCGCCTCGTCCCCGCGCCCCGGAAGGCTCCTGCCCGGGGAAGCCAAGGCTGCGGTGGCGCCGGCCAGACCCCCGTGGCCTCCCGGGCGGGGCCCGCGGGGGTCTGGCCACCTCGTCCCCGCCTCCTCTACCCCAGCCTCCCGCCTGGGAAGGCATCCGCAGGCCCAAGGCGCTGGATGCCTTCCCAGGCGGGAGGCTCCCAAGATGGCGGAGGCCCCAGCCCTGGAGAAGCTGCACACTGGGGCTGCGGCCTCCGCCATTTTGGCTGGGGTAATTTGCATACAGCAGCTCTGATTGGCTGGTGGGCGTGGCTTACCCAGTCCCGGAGAAACGGTTAATTTTAATATTTTGCTTTTATTAGTTAAGATTGTCCTTATGGTGTTAGGATAGTGACCCATTTAACCCTCTATGTAATGGTAACCAACCTTATTCTCCTAAAACCTGACTTGAGTTTTGAGCTTTTTTGGAGCGTTCACGTCACTTATAAATAGAGAAGATAAGACAAAATGGCCTAATAGACTCTTTACAGCGCTATTTTCCCCCCTCTGATTAGCATGTCCTGTAGCTTCTACAAAACTAGAAATGCCTTAGGCTAATCTCCAGGAATGGACGGTATTCCTTGAGGAAGTAGGGTATAGAGCTGCATCTGATTGTTCTGTCCATCTGCTAGCACCACCTGTTTCCCTTGGGTTTCTGAGAGAAGGCAGGTTGAGGTTAAGACTGAGGACTTGGGAGTCAGGAGGCTCTGGGTTTGAATTTGGCATTTACTGTGTGACTTAGGATTGAGTTACATGATTTCTGGGGACCTCAGTGCTCTCCTGCAAACTGGTGATAATCACCATTTCTCTGTGAAAGAGTAGGCGTTAAGATTTAATGAGCTAAACTTTATAAAGTACTTGCCACATGAGAAATATTCAGGAAGTGCTAACAGGTAATCCCATACTTTCTGATTGAGGGGTCAGGTTTTTACTACTCCAGGCTGGTAGTGAGTGAAGTTAAAGGATGTCAGATCTGGGGTTTGGTTTGCTAATGTTGACTGGTATCAGGGTGTTCAGAAGAAATTATGGGGTTAGGGACAAATGGTGCTGTGATTCTCCAAGATATTGTGTATGAGTTGAGTCAGGATGAAATGGACTGGAGGGCTGTGGAGGGTAAGGGAGGACAATTAGAATCCATTCAGCTGCGAGGAATGGGGCCCCTAACTTGCTCACCTACAAGGCTCATGTCAGCAAGTGCAGAGAGTGGGTTATGGGTTTCTGAGGTCAGTGTTGTCACCAGGGACCCTGTTCTTTGGGTCTCTGCTCTCTTGGTTTCATTAGTCCTAAGGCATCTTCCCCTGTGGCTTCCCACAGCAGTGTCTTCCTGCAAGGTTGAGAGATTGTTCTTTGGAATTCCTTATGAGCCAAGAACAACATTCCCAGGAGCTGGCAGCAGACCTGTCCTATGTGTCATTGGCCCAGGTTGGATCACGTGACATTTTGAGCCAGTACCTGGCAAGGGGGATGGATTACCCTCAGCCCACAGTGGCCTTCCCAGAGCTGGGGTGGAGTCACTTCACTGGGGGCCACAGGCCCTGTTGGGAAGCTGGACCCAGGCTCTGCTCAGGACTCTTCGAGGAAGGATGCTGGCTGGGCCTGTTGTAGGGAGTGATATCAGAAAAGGGGATGGACATTCTTGGGGAGCAGGAGCGTGATGAGGAAAGTGTATGTCTTATTCCGAAGCTTCTTCTTCCATCTCTCTGCCTCCCGCTGCCTCTCTGATCCATCTGAGTGGCCATGCCCACAACTGCTACTCATCCCTGGAGCCCTGTGGCACTCCTACCCCTTCCTTCCCCATGGCCTCCTCCCTGCTGGTACTAGTATATTGTAGGAATACTCCCATTGTCAATTGTATAGCACTTACTAGTTTTCCTCTTTAGCAGTCATACATTTGACCCTTGAACAACACAGATTTGTACTATGCAGATCCAGTTATACATGATTTTTTTTCAGTAACTACATGTATTCTTTTCCATCGATGTCTGTGGAGGGCCGACTGTGTGTGCGTAGGGAACTTGAGCATCTGTGAATATTGGTATCTGCTGATGGTCCTGAACCCAGTCCCCTGTGGATCCTGAGGGACAACTTAAGTTTCAGGGGAGTTCAAAGTTACATGTGGAGTTATATATTGGGGTCAGTACCCCTCACCCCTGATGGGGAAAATAAGACATTTTTTGGGGACTAGCAATCTGAATCTGTGCCAGTAACGTAATGTACATTCTTGATAGCCTATAATTGAGTCACTGCCCCTTTCTCCACAATTGGTTCTTACCTAAGTACTCCCCTTTTACAGAGGCCATAAACCATGAACAATACACAACCCCCGAGGGGGTTATCAGTGCTGGCGCCAAACCAGGCCTTTAGATGTGGTCTCACGCCCTCCGCCCCCATCCCAACACAGGGGGCTTAACGGGCTTTTTGCAAAGCCCATGAAAGGTCCAGAAGTCCCATCCATATTTGGGGGACAAAGAAACCAAATGGTATACGGGGAGAGCTTTCTCCATATTGGTTTGCTCAGGATTTGGAGAGAAATAGTCTCCTCTGAGTCACTGTACTAGTACATGCAAAACGTCTGAAAATAAATGCTTTTTTTCCTGTATCTCCAAATACTGCTGTGTATTATTCAGCCGCCTGGTAAATTCTGTAACACCCCCACATTTTAAAGGGTCAACTGTACATGTTTTTGCATGGAAATCGGAAAGTTGCATTAAAAAAACAGTAAAAGAGGGAAATCTGCTTATAGTTTCACTGTCCAACGATAACAAAGGACTTGTTAATATTACCTTTCATTTTCTATGCATGTATATGTAGACTGTATGTAGTTTTGTAGTCTATCATTTAGTGATAATTTCTCAGCCATCAAATATCACTTAAAACTTGATTTCTTACCACACTCCTTCATAAAAAGGGCATTCCTTTCAAAATTGTGTCAATTAAAAGGGAATTCTGAGCAGTAAAAGTGAATAAAATAGAATTCTGCTGAGAGTGGGGCTGGCCACAAGGACCTGCACCCAAATGGAGGGGTCTTTTTTGGGGAGGTGATCCCAGGAAGTAGGAGGGAAAGACAGCAATGGGACAAGGAAGGAGACACCATTTCAGGGTGAATGATGAAGGCTGCTGCTGTGGGCAGCAGGAGCTCAGTTCTGCTGGCACCTCTTGAGAAGTATGCAGAATGCCTCTGCCTTGCCCTGGAGAAGGACAAGACGCTGGAGGCCACCAGCTCCTGTTCCCCGGTGACGGAGGCATCCGAACTTCTGGGTTGGGCACCCATGCGTGTCCGCTCTGCTGGGGGCAAAAAGGAAAAGGAAAGGCTTGTGCTTGAGTTGGTATGTTGTCTTAGGAAGTGGTCGGAGTTGGCACAGAGCTGCTCATGCCACTGGCTGACATCAGACCTGAGCCAAGGGGATGCACACAGGTGCCAGCAGCATCTCCAAGTGTACCACCCTGGATCAGTTTAACAAACAGTGTTGAGCAGAAAAAGCAAGTTGCAGGAAGATAGATATATACACAGTGATGTTGCTCTATAAAGTTTTACAGATGTAATAGAAATACAGATTTGTTCATGAGAATGGTCGCCAAATTTTTTTGGGGGGGGGGTGGTTGCCTGGCAGGGGGAGAAGGATGTGCAGTCATGAAGGAGAGTGCAGGGGCTGTAGGCTCTTCGAACGTCTTCGTTCTTCAGTTGCATGATGAAGTAGATTGTATTATTTTTTCTGCCCCCCTGTGTGTGTTTGTTGGAAATATTTTCCTATAAAATGTGTATCTAAAATTTTGGTACTGTTACAATGCATTACTGAGGTTAACCAAGGGAAGAGAAAAAAGCACCCTACTTTTATTGTTTTGTTTGTTTGTGTTAAGGACAAGTTTGAGCCCAGCTTATGAGAAAGAAAGCAGGTCGTCCTCAAGATGTCAGGACGATATTAAGACCAAAGACATTCACACTTAGCAGGATTTCTCCCTCCCACTCCCCAGGTATATGTTGAAACTCCTGAGCTAATAACCCTAGAATGTAAGGCCCCT
The DNA here is from genome assembly GCA_004026665.1 of Murina feae. Lineage (NCBI taxonomy): Eukaryota > Metazoa > Chordata > Mammalia > Chiroptera > Vespertilionidae > Murina > Murina feae. The sequence goes on from PVJC01007060.1 coordinate 35,868, forward strand.
CCCATGGGGTAGCTTGTGAACATGGCAGGCTTGAGTTTCTCAAAGGCAAGGAGCTTTAAACAGCTGCCTCTGGGAGCTTTTAGTCAGTTGCTTATTGTTTAAGTGAAGGACGCACTTCTCAAGGAAATAACGCAAGAGACTGCTGAAATAGCGCATTGCCCTTAAAAGTAGTAAAAGCCAGGGGTGTTTCAACAGAGGAATGAGTGTTATGAGAGTTGCAATCTAAGGACAGCTTTGCATTATGGCCCCAATCAAGCCTGTCCTTGCAGTGGTTTGGCTGTCCCTGTCTAGGGGACTGTGGTTTTGGTGTCCCAGGCTCAGAAGTATTTAGTTTTGTTTAAAAAAACACACAAAACTACTTTATTTTGATGTAATTGACATACAACAAATGACACATTAAACGTGTACAGTTAGAAGGCAATAAAGGTAAAAATAAACAAGTGGGATGATATCAAACTAAAAATTTTCCGTACAGCAAAGGAAAACAAGAATAAAATGAAAAGGCAGTCTACAAATAGGAGAAAATATTTGCAAGCCATATGTCTGATAAGGTGTTAATATTCAAAATATATAAAGAACTTTTACAACTCAGTAGCAAAAAAACAACAAAACAGACCAAAAATAAAAACAACGCTCCCTTCCCCCCCCCCCAAAAAAAACAATATAGTTAAAAAATGTGCACTGGATCTAAATAGACCTTTTTCCAAAGAAGACATACATGTAGACAAACAGGTACATGAAAACATGCTTGACATCACTAATCATCAGGGAAACGCCAATCAAAGCCACGATGAGCTATCACCTCAACCTGTTAGAATGTCTATTATCAAAAAGAAAAATAAGTGTTGGTGAGGATGTGAAGAAAAGGGAACCCTTGTGAACTGTTGGTAGGAATGTAAATTGGTGTAGACACTGGAAAACAGTATGGAGGTTCCTCAAAAAAAGAAAAATAGAGCTACCATGTGACGCAGTAGTTCCATTTCGGGGTGTTTATCCAAAGAAAATAAAAATACTAACTTGAAATAGATATCCACACCCTCATGTTCACTGCAGCATTATTTACAATAACCAGGACATAGAAACAACTTCAGTGTCCATCGATGGATGGATGCGATTGGTGTTGCCAGAGGCATGAAGTGGAGAGAGAGTAGGCAAAATGGGTAAAGAGGATATAGAAAGGCACAAACTTTGTTATAAAACAAATAAATCACAGGGTTGTAATATACAGCATTGTGACTATCTTCTATATAATCTATATAATAAAAGGCTAATACGCAAATTGTCCCCCCGGCTGGCCTCACCCCCAATTGCCCCCCCCCCCCATTGGGCGCGGGGCTGGCCAGCCAACCTCCCATGTCCCCTCCCCGCCCCTGTCTGGCCTGATTGGCCTCAATCGGGGTTGGCTGGCTGGTGCACGAACCCACGCACCAGGCCTCTCGTAGTTAGTAATACTGAAAGTTGCTAAGAGTGCTATATTGCATCTTAGAAGTTATGACCAGAAAAAAATGTTAACACTTATTGTGGGGATCATTTTGCAATATATACAAATATATGTTGTCTATATACATATATACAGTATATGATGTGATTGTATTTGCTGAACTGAGGACAAAATTCTTAAATTCTAAACATCAGTCATGTGCTATGTTTCCCCTATTTTGCTCTGAAAGAAGTTGTCTCTGACTGTCAGAATGACTTAGAAAAACTGCAGTTTGATAGTTTTTGTTATATACGTACATACATACATACATGCAAACACTGGGAAATCATGACCATAACCAAGATAGTGAACATATCTATTCAGCCCCAAAAGTTTCTTTGCGCCTCTGCAACTTCTCCCTCTCATCCTTCCCAGTCCACTCACTTTTACAATCCCCCATCTGCTTTATGTCACTATAGGTCAGTTTGCATTTTTTAGACTTTTATGTAAATGGAACCATACAATATATACTCTTTGTCTCCTTTTACTCAGCATAATTATTCTGAGAGTCACTCTTCTTATTGCATGTATCAACATTTCATTACTTGTTAGTGTTGAGCAGTATTTCACCGTAAGGATTTACCATAATTTGTTTATATATTCTTCTGTGATGATGTTTGGGTTGGTTCCAAATAAAGCCATTATGAACATTATTGTACAAGCCTAGTATGGACATATATTTCCTTAGTTTCTAAATAAATGGCTAGATCATATGGTAGGCGTATGTTCAACTCCTTAGGAAATTGCCAAACCGTTTTCCATTTTTTCCATTTTCCATTTCCACCAACAGTGTATGAGAGTTCCAGTTCTTGCACATCTAGCCACAAGAAGTGTTTTTTCTTAGAAGACAGTATTTTCTGGCCTGGTTGGTAAAACAGCTGTGGCTCTGGTCACTTTTTAATTTCTCTCTCCACTGCCACAAAGATTTTTGTTTCCACTGTTAACAGATTTTGGTCCCTGCAGTCTCAGGGAAAGCTTGAACCTCACTGTGATTGGACAGGCTGGGTCACCTGCTTTCTCCTCAACCACTCACGGGCCAGGGTGTTTGTTGGGATTGGCTTAGCCTAGATCACATGTCCCGCCTCCCTCCTCCCCCAAAATCTGGGACACTGAAGAGAATGGGAGGATGGACCACAGGGAAGGTAACTGCTACACTAGGTTGCTGTTTGTTCTTTAGAAACCCCTTTTATTTTATAAAACTGGTGTCACTGGCTGTGCTAGCATATGGCTGTAACTTAGGGTAATCACCTCTGTCCCCTCCTGAAGCAAGATTACCTCTTCACCTCACAGGCAGATGAAAGAGAAGAAAAACACAAGTAAATTGCAGCATGCTTGAGGTTTCATTTAAGCTGTCTATGTAATTAAAAGGTGTTAGTTAGACTTAGATATAAAATAAAATCTGACTTCAAACTTAAGTGGCACCCATGCCTTTTAAAATACCAGGTAACTTAATTTGTGATCCATAGTCTTACAGACTTGTTGGATTTCCATATAAAGAGGGTGCAAAATGGCAGTTTCATGAAAACAACAGGTACCCCCACCCCCTCCCTTTTTTATGAGAACAAGTTGGAAGAACGGATGAATGTGTGAGAAATAAGGGGTTTAATTACCTTCCAGGATCCGTGTTGCAGGAGAGGAAAATGTAGCTCAGCCACAGTGACTCTCCCCAATTAAAAACTAAAAAAAGATCGTGGTTATGGGGCTTGGACTTCTGACAGACCAGCAGCCTCAGTCGTCTTGAGTGTTATTCCAGATTGGAAGGTTCAGTTGGGATGAAAGTGGAAGCTTTGAGAATTCCTTGTTGGACAATCTGAGTGGCTCCTCATCACAGTCCCAGCTAGTGGAGGTTACACTGCTCACAGGTGAGCTGACCACGTGTGACCAGCACAACAGACTCGGCTTGGGCAACAACCTGGGAAAGGTTTTTATTGGGATTAACTTTCTACAGGGATGCACTTTCAGATGAGACCGGCCTTTCCTCACTGGTGAAGTCACCAGGGCCTTTATTCCACAGAGCTTAATTGTTTTGGAAACATAAATTTAAGACTCTTAATTAATTGACTCAGGACTTAGCGAAATGTGCTTTTTTTAGTGAATGTGGCCTTAAATGCTCTTGGCGCCAATGCCAGGGGATCCTGGAGCACAGAACAAGACGAACATGAAGTCGGTACCTGGTTCCTACTCAGACTGTGCTCTTCATCCGCTCTGTCTTCGGGCCTCAGTTTCCTCATGTGTAAACTTGGAGCCTGGGTCCAGATCAGGGTCTGCTGTACTCCTCTCTGCGGCAGTCACCATGTTCTTCTCACTGCACACGGTCCTCCAGGCAGCCGTGTGGTCCTTGAGACGCACGGTGTGATTTTTACCCAGTGAAGAGCCTGCAAAGCACGCCATGTGCAGTGGGCTGCGAGTGTTGGCCTCAGCGTTCACAACTGTGGCACTGAGCCCCTCACCGCTGACGGGGCTTCTCTCTTCACACCCCGTGCCTCGGCCTTGATCTTTCCTGCCCTTGACCACCCACTTTCACCGGCGTTCAGGAACCAGCTCAGATGCCTTTTCCCTTGTAGACGCCCTCTTCAGATTCCTTGTATAGAATTAGTCATTTCTTCGCTTGTGTACACACATCTGATGATGCTCATACAGTGGCCATGACACTGTTTCAACTATAGACCTCCTAGAGTAGCCTCTAAGGCCTTCAGCTTTCTTATGTCACCATCATGATTTCTGCCTTTTGAAAGTACCAGTATTTTCTGAATATTCTTTTCTTTACATCTACTCATTTTTATAGTTACTTCAAAAGGCAATTGTAGAAAACCACTGTCACTTGCCCTAAGGAATAGGTAACTACACAAAATCGGTGAAAACAACAGTGGCAATAAATTCTTGAGAGCATGGTTGAAGACTGAGCTCGCTGTGGAGAATCGGAATCTAGTGCTCTACGAGCCATCCCATCCGAGCAGTTATCACCTGTCAGCTGCTTTGTGTGTCTTGCCCATTCTTGGTGGAGGGAGGTGAGGTAGAAGGGGAGGGCAGGCCATGCTCTTAGCAGGAACCCAGCACCTGGGAGAAACTCCTATCTCTGTAGATGTTGTTGAACAGTTTGATTCTGTAATATCAGCAGCCCAGGTAAGTGACCTTGTTCACTGATGAAAGTAAGAATTTCATAAGGGTAATCGGAACCATGGAGTGGAAAATCAGACACGTGTAGCTTTGGTTGGCTAGGGACCTATTTCTTTGCTTACCCGGATTAACATCATATTGAAAGTGTTTCTGACTTTGAGCAAATTCTCATGAAAAATGGTGTCTTGGGTCATTGTTCTTTGCCAGCAAGGGGAAGGTCTGATGATGCAGACATTGCATTTCATAGATGGGAAACTGATGTCCATAGGTTAACAGTTGACCTGGGCTAGTCTGACTGAGGTGAAACTAGATTCCCACTCGCACACCTTGTTTTCCCAACTAGTGCATTTCTTACCAGACTTTGCTTCTACTGCAGTTCGAGTTGCTGAGTGACAGAAACCACAGTGACTTGACTGAACAGAACTAGCCTTCTTGGGCTTTGAAAATGGAAACTTATTGGGAGTTCTTTTTCCCCACCAAAGGATTCAGAAATGCTCTGATTTGCTCTTGGAAGGATGCCAGTAACTTTATTGTCTATTCTACTTTTTTGCCCAGAACGGTTCCCTTCTTTTTTTGGGGGGATTGAGAGTGTCAGAGTTTGGCCTCAGTTGCTCAACACCGGTACTTGCTTCTAGCAAGGAGGTGAATTTCACGTTGTGAGGAAATATGTAGAAGCAAGCTAGATCCTTGGGGTGCTGGGACAGCAATGCCCTAGTGCTGGGCTGAAGCGTCTGACCTCTTCAGCTCTCCTGCAGGATTAGTGTTTGTTGAATAATAGAACATCCTAACCCAGGGAGCAAAAGCAAATAGGACTGTCACTGAAGCTGCAGGGGAGTGTGACTAAACAGTTACATTCTACCCCATGAAACTGGCCTCTGGCCAGCAACCTGGTGGCTGTTCACATCCCACTCTCATGGAGCCATTGCCTTTCTTGTTACGGGGGGTGAACAGCCTCCTAGCCTATTGCCTCCAGACCTGATTTTTTTTTTTTTTTTTTGCAGAGGGTAGATCTGAGGACATTGTTTGTTTATTTATAAACATTTTAATCAATTTTTAGAGAGGAAGGGAGAGGGAGAAAGAGAAATATCGATCAGAGCAGAACATTGATCGGCTGCCACCTGCACACTCCCCACTGGGGATGGAGACCATAACCCCGGAATTGAACCTACAACTTTTTAGTGCAAGTGATGACATCCAACCACACTGGCCAGGGCAAGGACATGATTTTTTAAAAACATATTCCGTTTTCCATCCCATTCATATATAAGAACTGAGTATATCTGATTCCCCCTCCCCCCTTCAAATCTTTCCTTAAATGTTTATTTTTTAATATATTTTTATTGATTTCAGAGAGGAAGGGAGGGGGAGAGAGAGATGGAGAATCATAAACCAGCTGCCTCCTGCACGCTCCACACTGGGGATCAAACCCGTAACCCGGGCATTTGCCCTGACTGGGAATTGAACCTCAACCTCCTCATTTATAGGTCACTGCTCAACCTATTGGTTTCCTATTTCTTGATTGGTTGTGGTGGTTGTTGTTTTTCCAGATCACAAAATTGACACATACTTTTTTTTTAAACTTTGATTGTTATAGAAACTAAATTAGAATATTACCTGAGTGCTAAACACAGTGATTGGGTGCCTACCATGTCCCAGGAGCTTTTTATGCTTTATCTCAGTTAATCTGAACACAAGGTCTGAGGAATGGCATTAATCCCCATTTGGCAGATGAGAAAAGGTCACGGAGCTAATAAGCAAGTGGCTGAGTCTAGCACTGGTCTGAAGGAACTCTGGAGACCAGAGCTCAGGGTGATGGCAGAAGGACTGAACTTGATTCAGAATCATTTTGCTTATGTTGCAGTGAAGGAAAGCCTTAGGATTGTTCTCATTTATAAAACAAGAAGACATGTGAGCAGGGATCTCCAAAGATGAGTTGTCTAATGTGTGCATCCATCTCAGGCAGCGGAGTGTCCCTGGGCTGCTAGGTTAGTATCTGAGCCAAGGATGGGTGTCAGGCTAGGATGCTCCTGGACTCCGCAGGATTGTGGCGGACTGGGAGGGTTCCTTGCTTTTCTTGAACATCCCTCCCCCACAATTCATACCTCCCGTGGGATGAGCCCATGAGCTCTGAGCCAACCTCCTCATTCCTTAGGTTCTAAATAATAGGTAACTTATCCACACCCTTTGCATTGGTATCTTAGGTAATTAGCTGCTGGAAAACAAGACATACCTACCTTGATTATGTGCCTGGAGCTAAGTAGCTTTAACTATAGCTTGGATCTGCAGACCCTCGGTTTAGCAAGCCGAGATCCAAGCAGGTGTGTGGTTGTGCAGGGTTATCTGGGCTGCACCTTTCAAACCTACCTCACAAATCCTTGTTTGACTTGTCTTTGTGGACTCTCCCCTTAAGATAAGGTGACCAGATTTTAACATTGGTAAAGTGGGACACCAGTGACGGGGGGGGGGGGGGGGTTAAAAAATTTTTTTATTACTTAAAATATTACAAAGAGTAGTACATATGTCTCTTTCCAAAAATCGGGACTTTTTAAAAATGCCTCGGGATGCGGGACAAATTATTAAAAATCGGGACTGTCCCGCCAAAAGCGGGACGTCTGGTCACCTTACCTTAAGAGCCTGTTGCCTGTCTTGTCTGTGGCTGGTTGGGTGGTGCCAGCCATAGAACCTAGCAGTCAAGCAGCCTCTTTAAGGGGCTCATCCAGCTGGGTTGCCCTGAGCACCCTCATTGCTTGCTTTTTAGAGTTCTGAGACTCATTAGAGAAGTTAGAGATTTTAGCATTCTTAAGATTCTTTCTGTGGCCACTTGGGCAAACCATTTCATTTCTTCAGTTCCCAGTTGACCCCATTCTTCCCTTTGCCCTTCAAGGAACTGTCTTAGGTGCAGACCAATTTTATATTCTTGGCAGGGCCTCCTGTGTTTGGTTTGTGTGGGTTTTCTGCAACCTGGGTTGAACAAGTCCTCTAGAAGCCTGAACAATTCCTGATTCATACCAGTCTGGTTTTCCAAATTGGCCTGGAAACCAGCTGTAGTGAACTTGGCCTCCTCATTCACACTGGGCGAACCTCAAACTCGCCTTAGCTCTGTTTGGTTAGTTTTTGTTGTTTTTTGTTCACCTTTTAGGAGGTTCAGTGTCTAGATGTACCCCCTTTCATCCCCTTTCATCCCAGACCACAGAGCAGTTCTCAAATTCTTACCCTGTTGGCGATTTCGTGCAGGAAATGTTTATGGCTGTAGCATGGTGCTGGAGGAAATTAATCTCAGAAGGCTGTGGAAAGGACCAGGTCCTGCTGTTGACCAAGCTCAGAAGACTTCTCCTCCATTCTACTGATTAGACTGGATAGGAATTGGGAAATTTCACGGACTTTTGCTTGTAATGTTGGGTAATTTTGGTAATTTTTAAAAATTTAATTTTGGTAATTTGTTAGGCACCGTCCTTTCAAGTACAAGATAGGAACTCAACTTATCCAACTTAAATGAAAGAATTGTTTTATGTTAGGGTGGTTTTATCAAGACTTTTTTTTTTCTTTCTAATGACAGGTGGTAGAAACCCATTTGAAACTACTGAAAGACAAAGGAAGGGACCACGGGCCTAGTAACTGAGAAGTCCCATAGTAGAGCTAACCCCCAAATGTGGTTGGGTCCCGAGACTCACAGGGTTATCAGGGTTTGATCTTTCCCCTTATCTCTACTGTGTCCTCTTGGGCTCCACATGGTGGCAGAATGGCTGCTGCCTCTTTGATCCTTTAGGTCTCCAGATGTAAGCCCCGCCAGAAGAGAGACCAAGTGAGAGTGGCCAGAACAAAACTCTTTCCGGTGGCTCCTGTATGAGGTCCAGGATTCGTGAATTTGGCCCTCTCGAATCATGTTCCTAGTGCTGAACCAACCACTGTACTTAGGGGGCCTGCCTCATGCACCCCTCCCCCATCAGAAACAACCAGTGATCCCTACAAAGACCCAACCAACGATACCTACCGTGGGTTCACAGACCTAGGGCAGACCTGCAGGGCCTCAGGAAGCCTTGGTGCCAGGAAGCAGAATGCTAGAGAGACAGTCTCTGGTTCCTGTTTCCCTGATGTCTATCTTGTTCTCCTCTCTCTGTAGATGGGCATGGCTAGCACCGCACACAACATGGCTGCCCCATGGCTTCTGACTGTTCACAGTTCACTCAGTTCAGTCACATTCTAGGATTTCAAGGGAGAAAGTGATTCAGCTCCCATTGGATGTTCCACCCCAATCCAGTCAGCTGTGGAGACTGAGGCTGGGCCCTTTAAGACAAATCTCAGGGGTGGGTGGGAGGGGTATGGAACGGTGTCGTAAAGGCTGATAGTTCAGAAGGGACACATGGGTACTTCTCCTTATCTGGTCGAGAAGCCTTCTCTACATCCTAGGGCCTCTCTCCCACACTAGGAAAGTGTTGGGTAAAGTTCCAGCCCAGCTACGTGGACGCCTGCTTCCTGCCTGGAAGCGAGGCCCCAGATTAGCACCTAGGGACTTCTTGAGCTGTCGTTCTCTGCTCCTTCCTGCAGAAGAGATGGCACCATCCAAGAGCCATGAATGGGAATTTCCTCCTTCCAGGCCCCACTCAGCATGATTCGGGATGGCTTCGACTGGAAAAACTGAATCAAAGAGTGCACTTAGGCCAAGGGTTTCCCCAAACACTAATCAGCACTGATTACTTCCAGCATGTTGCCTTTGGCTCTGCAGAGAGTTTTGTCCACCGTGGCCGCAGTGTCTGGCTCCTGCTGCCCAGAAGATGAGAAATAAGGTGTAGAGACAAGGCCGGGTGAGAGGCTGTGTCCCTTTGCCGTCCTGACCTTTGCTAGGTGTGAAAAGCCCTACTTATCAGATTCAGAGGTCATGGGCTGGCCTTCCTCCAGCATTAACCCTTGGGGTGGGAACTGGGATAATAATATTGCAAAGGAAATCTTGAAGGTGTGCTGGGGAAAACTTTTCTAAAAGTTCTTGCTCAGTGTTGAAAATGTTCCCCCCTCCCTGCCCATCTTTGTCTTTTGAACTGAATCAAAATGTTAAGCCTGAAAACCAGAAGTAGATCTTGGATGAACCAGATGAGGTTTACTGTGCTGCATGGTGAGACGTGCAGTGGTCCTCATAGAATGTCTTGGAGAAAGTGAAATGCTTCCTGGTCTAGCCTCCAGTTCACAGCCTGGGAGATAAAGGCTGACAGAGGGACAGGATGTACTCCAGGTCACATACGGAATAATGATGGCTGGACTAGAACCCAAGCTGTAATTGCCTTCTGTAGGAAGAATAAAACAGACCTGGTAGCCTGGAGGAATGTATTGAGTTTTCTAAAAAAAAAAAAAAAAAAAAAAAAAAAAGCTTTACTGAGATATCACTCACACACTGTAAAATTCAACCCTTTAAACTGTACTCTGTTTAGTATGTTCACAGAGTTGTACAACTATCACCACCGTATAATTTTAGAACATTTTTATCTCCCACCCCAAAGAAACCCTGTTGTACTCATTAGCAGTCTCTCCCCACTGTCCCCCTTTGCCCCCCTCACCCCAGGCCCTGGCAACCACTAATTTATTTCTGTTTCTATGGATCTGCTGCTTCATATAGTGGAACCAGACAATATGTGGTCTGTTGTAACTGACATAATTCACTTTGCTGAGTGTTTTCAAGGTTCACCAAGTTGTATCCATGCTTTATTCCTTTTTATGGCCCCATGATGGAATATATAGGCCTTGATTTGAAAACACAGCTGGAAAGTTTTCAGATTTATTTTTTCTTTGCCTGGTAAGCGTTTTCCTGGAAAGCCAGTCTCTACATGTGGAGATGAGATGGGAGACTTCCTCAGCCTCCCTGTACCTAACTAGTTGCTACTCTTCTTAAATATTTTGATACCTGAGGGAAAAGTTGGATTCTGGAAGAAAGTGTGTTCTTTCTTTATTGCTAAGAAAATTAATACATGTTAATGAACACCAGTGCTCAAGAGCCAAGAGTTGTAATGAAATTTTTTTATTACAGTGTCCCAAAAAATATATGCATACTTTAACAGCTGGTAGCTCAATTTCAAAAATGAAATGTATTTTAATAAACACTGCCTTTATCATCATTTAAAGTGTGTATATACATTTTTTGGGACACTATACACACACACACACACACACACACACAGTAGGGGCCCGATGCCCAAAAATTTGTGTACTCGGGAGGTCCCTCAGCCCAGCCTGTGCCCTCTTGCAGTCTGCACCCCTCTGGGGATGTCCACCTGCTGGTGTGCCTGGTCAGCCTGGGTGAGGGGCTGATGGTTGTTTGCAGGCTGGCCAAGCCCCCCAGTGTGGACCCTCACCCCATTGGGGTGTGGCCAGCTTGGGTGTGGGCCTGAGGGCTGTTTTCAGGCTTTCAGGCTGCCCATAGTCCCTTCAGGTTTTGGGTCCCTACTGGAGTACCTGGCCAGCCTGGGTGAGAGGCTGATGGCTGTTTTCAGGCTGGCCAAGGCCCCCAGTGGGGTTCCTCACCCTGTTGGGGTGTGGCCAGCTTGAGTGTGGGCCTAAGGGCTGTTTTCTGGCTTTCAGGCTGCCCACAGCTCCCATTGACCCAATGTCCCAGCAAGGCTGGCTGGAAGCAGGTTTTTGGGGTTTATTTATCTTCTGTAATTGACACTGTTCCTTTAAGCTGAGGCCTAGGCAGGTAACGAAGCCTACTGGTGGCTTCAGCTAGTGGCTTCTGTAATTGAAAGAATGTTGCCTTAGTAGACTCTAGGCAGGCAGTTTCCTCCATCGCTGGTGCAAAGGAAGGCTGCTGTTTGCTTCAGCTCCGAGGCTTCTATAATTGAGACAATGTTGCAAGTGTGTTGCCTGGAGCCTGCGGACAGTTTACTCCTGGTGCAACAGAAGCTGCCTGTTTATTCCAGCTCCATGACTGCTGGCCTCCATCTTGGCTGGGTTAATTTGCATACAGCCACTCTAATTGGCTGGTGGGTGTGGTTTAGGCATCCCAAAGAAATGGTCAATTTCAATATTACTCTTTTATTAGATTAGATATACACACCCTTATATATATCAGTGTTTCAGAAAAATGTATACACATTCTGAACGATTATAAAGTCAGTGTTTATTAACATACAGTTCATTTTCAAAATTTAAAATACTATACAGAAGTGAACAATTTTTTTGTCAATACCTCTTTTCAAACTGAGAACCATTCTGATCCAGGCACTGCTGATAACACCTAACAGTGGAATCACAAACACAAAAAGTCTTTTTGTTTGGTATTTGTGTGCCCTCAATTTGTCGACTATTGCAGTTTTGTGCCATCGTAACCTTTATCTTTTGTGTAACCCCATAAAAAAAGTCCAGGAGCACTTTAGGCTAAAGCTTAGTTTGGCTTCACCCATTATGTCAAATCAGTTAAACCTGAAAAGGAATGAAATGAATTATCAGCTGTTAAAGTGTGTATACATTTTTGGGGGACACCCTATATTTATTTTCTAATGCTTGATTTATTTAAAAAAATTTAATTTTAGCAATAATGTATTTTTGTTCTCCTTCCCAAGTTCACTGGAAACTTTCAATCCTAAGACTGTATGAAATAGTGTAGACACCCATATAACCTTCCCCTAGAGCAGTGGTTCTCAACCTTCCTAATGCAGAGACCCTTTAATACAATTCCTCATGTTGTGGTGACCCCAACCATAAAATTATTTTCGTTGCTACTTCATAACTGTAATGTTGCTACTTCATAACTGTAATATTATGAATTGTAATGTGAATATCTGATATGCAGGATGGTCTTAGGCGACCCCTGGGAAAGGGTTGTTCGACCCCCATGACCCACAGGTTGAGAACTGCTGCCGTAGAGTCTCCATTTGTTAATGGTTTTGGTAGGATGCACATTCTGATTCGGGAAGACCGCTGGGGCTCAGAATGCATTTCTAACAGGCTTCCAGAGAATGCCAGTGCCACTGTCTGTGACTGCACTTAGAATAAGGAATATTCTAGATTTATCTGTTTCCATGTGATTAAATTCAAGTTAAACATTTTTGGCAAGTTCCCTCCCGAAGGTCAGGAGTGCTTCCAACTGCATCATACCAGTAGGTCCATCATGCCAATTTGTCCAGCTATTGGTGATGCTAAATGCTATCTCTTGGTTCAGATGGTGTTTGCCAAGCGAGCATCCTTACGCTAAAAAGTTACTCACTGTTCATCTGAAATTCAAATTGAACTTTGTAGTGTATGTTCCAACTATGGCAGGCAATTCCCTCATGTTACAAGTCATGGAATGGGATATATTTACACACTAAACATTCATTCTTTATCTAAATTCATATTTAAGTGGATATTCTCTATTTTATTTGCAAAATCTGGCAACCCTAGTTGCCACTGCCTGCTCAGCGTTGCCCACACTTTCCTGTTTGCTGTGGGTGGTGTCTGCAGTTTCGGGAGTGTCCTAGGAGAACCAGTGGCATCTCGTTGCCCTGCGGCCTTGGGTGCTGGGGTAGGGGCCAGATTAGTAATTAGCTAAACATGACCTCACCCGGGGGGAATGTGCTCTTACTAGGTATTAGTGAGAGGTTAAACCTCTCCGGAGCCATTGTCAGAAGCCTGTCAGTGATGTCATCAGCTGGAAGAGCCAGCTTCCAGGCGTCAGGAAAAAGCTAGAAAGCCAGGGCTCCAGATTTGGTAATAAATGGAAATGGAGTTTCACAGGTGGGGTGTGGAGGAATTTATTACAACAGGAAGCCTGAGGGAGCCTCCCGCCTGCATGCTGCCCCCAGCCAGGTTCCTGCGTCTGATGAACAACCAGAAGCTTCTAATGCGGCATGTGATTACCCGGCTGGCCCAGCGCCCTGGAAAAATTGGCCTGCTCTCCGCGAACACTCCGGGAGCTGCAAAGGGGGTGTCGGGACTGTTTTGCAACTCTGAATGGGGCCCTTAAATTGGGGAGGAAGGGAGGCTGATGTGCAAATTGTTCATTGGGCTGCTCTGAGTAGTTCTAGAAAGTGCCTTCTTGGTACCAGCTGGGCCCTCACCATCTCTCCTCTGGCCCTCTGCTGTGGGAGGGCCCCATGTGCAGAGGGAGGGAGAGTCCTCTGGATTTAGAGCCTCACAAAACCCTCTCTACCTTGTGAGTTGGAAGAACTAGAGTGAGCTTTTAAATGGTTTTTATTTTTAAAGCGTAATTTGTTGTGCACACGTGGGCTGTCAAGCCAGAAAGGGGACCTGACTTAAGTCAGGTGTTGAATGTGGTAACTAGAGCCATTTCAAGTTATTTGAAATCTCCCATAAAACATTGTGGAAGAAGATGGGTTCCAGGGCTGGGGGTTCTGGTCCTGGGCTGGGTTTTGTAGCTCAAGTTTCTCTGGCTGGGGGAAGGGCAGGGGGAGAAGAGATATATGTACTAATCTTTGTAAAACTTTATGTAATAATAAAAAAAAAGGAAGAAAAAAAAAAGTTTCTCTGGCTTGTTGGGGGTTCCACTTGAGCAATTACCCAGGTGTTTTGCCCGGCTGAGGAGCTGACAGCCTGCACACTTTACCAGGTGTCAAGACTCCCTGGTGAGCAGGTGAGAGGCTCAGAGCGTGGCTGCGGAAGGTCTGACTTCCATCTCACCTGGCTTCCTTGTCAAATTAGAAATGGGAAGCATTGACCCTGAGCCTCCAGGTTGGCTGACATAAGGGGGGGGAGGGGGAGAACTAGGACAGATTCTCCCCAGCCCCCTTTTCTTCCACATTATTCCTGAGTCCCCAGGCACTGGTACAGTGGCCCTGGGCAAATAGCTTGGCCTGTTGAAACCTCTGTTTTGGCATCTGTAAAATGGGATAATATTGGTGCGTATTGATTGTGAGATGCTGCAGCCAGGGCGCTTGGATATGTGAGCTGTTACTCTGTGGGTGGCTGATATCAGCTGGGCTTTTGAATGTGCCTGACCATTCATCTCTCTGACCCCTCTGTAAAATGGGTGTGACGTGGGGTGGCCCCAAGAACCAAGGGCTCACCTTCCCCTCCTCTGGGTGAGATTTCATTATTAATGGATATTCTTTAAAAAAGGAAAATTGAGACGCAGCTCTCAGGAGGGCCCTCCCGGCCCTCTGCTCACCACTGCCAGCATTTTCAGACCAAGGGACTGGCAGCAGCAGCTTTTTCTTAGAACGTGTTTTCATTCCTTTGAGAAAAGCAGCCCAAGGTGTCTGTGAGGAAGGAGGCTTGACCCAGTAGCCTTGGGCTCAGCGAGTTCCTGGATACACGTACTTTCCTTTCTCTTTCCTTGTTCACCACTCTTGGGGTCTGCCATTGAAAGGGCTGGCCTCTTGGGTCACGATTTTGGTGATCAAATTCGTGTGAGGTCTGGTTGCCAACAGTGAACCCGGCTGTGTGGCTGCACCAACTGGAACGCTTTAAAAATTACCGATACCTCGGACTGACCCCCAAGAAACGCTTTCTTTGGGAAGGGGCAGTGCTTTTTGTTTTGTTTTGAGAGGCTTCCTGGATGGTTCCAGTGTGCAGCCAGGGTTGAGACTCAAGTGGTTTCTGTGAGCCGCAGCAGCGCTGAGGCTGGAGAAGGGCATTGGACAAGCGAGGCCTGAGGTGGCCCGAGGTCGCAGCACGAACAACAGCCCTGACCCAGACAGATGGCATCGTGGGGAGAGGCTCATGTTGTTTCACTCACACTTTGAATATAATCGGAGTGGATGGTAATGGATATTTTATAACTAGGGAACATTGGTGATGATCCAGAAAAAACACTTCCTATACATCAGTGCCAACATATGCGGCGCCTGGGACTCCTTCAGATTAAGGACTTCCAACAAGGCAGCCATCCTTCAGAGCCATTCTTCGCAGCCAGGGTTAAAGTGGCCCCAGCGCCTTCTTTTGAATTCCCTCCCAGGTGGCTGGTCTCCCTCCCTCTCCCTCCGAGAGAGGATTTGATTGCTAACAATGGGCCCAGTCACTTGGCACCCAGCCTGGTGAGTAAGACAGCTGAGTAAGAGGGGAAATGGTGCCTTGGGTCAGAAAAACCAAGATAATGAGTGGCCAGATTTCTTATCTGTTCAGAGAATCCCCAGAAGCTGCAAGGGCTGCAGTTTACAGACTGTTTTGTGTGCAGTGGCCTTGACATTTACGGGAGGGCATCTGTCAGCGAGGCAGCACCCAGCCCCATAGCTCTTGGGCTGGTGCATGCCCTCCATGGGCACCGGCTGCTCCTGGTGACTTCAGTGCTGGGTGATCAGTGTGCTCAGAGGATGGAAGCACAGCTGTTGGGTCAAGGCCATGCCCACCTGCCCTGAGTTAGACCAGAGGCTGGTACTGGGCTCCCACCGTCACCCTGGTGTTTGTGCACTTCCACCCCGGCCACATCCAGTGGGCATGTCCCCTCTATTCCCTGTATTCATGGGCACTTGTGCTAAAGTGCTCTCCGTTCCTGCCCGGGGTAGACGTTGCCAGCCCATTTTACAGCAGGAAAACCCAGCTGGCCATAGCCCTCTGTACTATAGATCTGAAATCTATCTGGGCTTCAGACTTTCTACCTTAATCTCGTCCCCAGCCCTTTATAAAAACAGGTTTCCGATAAGTATATTTATTTTAGAAAGAAGTTTTTTCAGACAGTCTGTAGTAGATACTCAGCTGTAATTAAAGTGTGCTCATTTTATAAATTTAGTGCATTATTAATTTTAAAGGCTCCATGCTAGAGACACACAGCCTTATCTGTAAACATCTAGCGTGAAGAAGCAAAGACAGAGAAAGTGTACACAAGTCGCTGTGGCATGTTTTATAGGACAAGGCTCCTTACAGTGCCTCCCAGACCAGCACATTGCATCCAGGGTGACAGGAAGCTGTGGCAAAGATGGGGCTGGTGAACGGTGCCATCTAAAGGTGCAGATTCGCCCCAACCAGTTTGGTTCAGTGGATAGAGCATCGGCCTGCAAACTGAAGGGTCCCGGGTTCGATTCCAGTCGAGGGCATGTACCTTGGTTGCGGGCACATTCCCAGTAGGGGGTGTGCAGGAGGCAGCTGATCGATGTTTCTCTCTCATTTTTTTTTTTTTTTTTTTTTTTTAGCAGGCTTAATTCATTTTATTTTTCTTTTTCTTTTCTTTTTTTTTTTTTGTGGATTTTAAATTTTATTAAAAAAAATAAACTTTAAAAATAAGAGAGACAGAAAACATCCGTGGTTGCCTGGGAGCAGGGGAAGGGAGTTCCCCCAAGGGGTCCGCGGGATGTTTGAGGGGATGGGGCTGACGCTTGCTCACACAACCCACAGACTGAACAGGAATACTGTCACTGGATGTAAAGACCTTAATTTTTTAAAAAAGATT